>JAUTBQ010161045.1:0-28351 GCA_032361185.1 Lepetodrilus ovalis | reverse complement strand
AGCTGCTGCTCCATCAGGTCCAGCTGAAGAACAGACGGAAACCAGTCAGGAAATATGGCCAGACACCCACTAGGGACTGTCAGTAGACACAAGATACCATGTCCCCTCGATATAACACTATTCTATACACAGCAGATTTGTGATATAAGGCGGGGTCAGATGTGGATCCCATTTTAATTATTTTTATTTACCTGTACTATCGTATAAAGCGGTTACTATATGTATGTCATGGACCCCAAATTCAGCATTATATCGAGCGGACATTGTACCATGGCATTCATTTTAAATCTGGTGCATGAGTGATCATGGAGTTTAACATTGCTACAGGAATCTTTCACCCATTTGTGACGATGTAAATCTTGTGACATACGTTTTTAATTTTTTATTTTTTTTTTAGATTTAGAGCTGCTTTCAAGAATCTTTCACTTACATCATGAATGAATTATTGCTTTACGTCGCGGCAGGAATATCTCAACCAAAGGCGACAACACTTACATCATGGTTTGTCAGTTTAGGCCAGGAGGAAACCTACAACATCCGTAGCACTGAATGTTGCAGTAAACCTGCAAGCACAGACTTGTACTGACAGACGAAGGATGATAACTGCATTGCCACAGTACAGACAGCTCATCCTATCATAATCATGTTGGATCCATGTAGTTGGATGCACCTCTATAGACAACGGGTAACTATCATTGGGTAACTGATACCAGGTAACTGATGCTGGGTATATGTTCAGGTACACTGTGTTAGGATTCAATTACCACACATTGTGAAGAACCACAAAAAAACATTAATCTATTTCCAGAAATCATCAAAAACAGATTGTCGATTCCTAAAGTTATATTCAATATTAAAAAAACCCACCTCATCTGTCTCAATCATTCAACCATTTCATTGTAGTAACACATGACAAAATATAGGACAAAATAATCTTCATTCAACAATAATTGAGACCTTACAAAGTCAAAGTTTCATGTAAAAGCGTAATGTAATTGTCTAAACAGGTAGCAATAAAACAAGACAATTATGGCTTCACATCTATACCAGCAAGCTATCATTACCATAATGCCATTGTCCTTCTAACCCGAGAACCATGTATATAATTTTCTAGCATAACAACATGTCACTTAATAGCCTAGCTCCCTTCCTTCCCATCAATCAAAAAGTGATATTTTACATTCTGCCCACGAGATTACTATGTGTTTTTTTTTAGTAAACTCATGCTCAACTTGAGGATTTGTTTACAGATCTCTATATAAAATTTGAGCCCGAGCATGAAAGAGCATGAAAGAGCATGAAATCTTACAAAAAAAGTTTGGCAATCTCAGTGCTGAGGACAGCTAGGACATGTTCAGTTTATTTAGTTTTATATCAAAGCAATTCCATCTGCAGTATGCCATCCCTTGAGGCTCATATCACTCTAACCATGTAATGTGAAAACTTTGTTCAAACCGCTATATGATGGGCAGTGTCAGCGATATGAATACGTTAATTTGTCTCTGGGAGGAAACTGCTTTTAACAGTAATTGAACTGTGGCATAGCCACTATTTCCTGGTATTTTCAGATACAGTGTCCCCTCAATATAATGCTGAATTTGGGGTCCATGACATACCCCGCCTTATAGTACCAGCCTTATATATTATAGTACAGGTAAATAAAAAATAAATAAAAAATGGGATCCACATCTGACCCAGCCTTATATCCGAATCTGCTGTGTATTGAACAGTGTTATATCGAGGGGACACTGTATATACACATTGAAGACTTCAGTAATACTTATGTTATCTAAATTGAATATCAACATCGTAAAATAGATTTTTGACAACAATTTCAATTTTAGACATATAAAGAACCCATACCAGACTTGGTTAGAGTTGGAAATATGGTAAAAACATTATAAATTAATGATTTTATAACTATCCTAATTTAGTAACCTATCTTTAACAGAAGGGTGCATAGTTGATCTTATAATAATCGCACAACATCAACTTGAATTCATGTTACAGATCCAACACCATCGTCAGTTTTCCTATACACAGTAGCTCTATACACATGGTCGATTTTCATATCAGGTCATCCCGACATTGCCAGACAGCAAGTGTCAACATTGTTTTTATGTATCCCACAATAATTAATATACCGCATGTTGACAGGAATATGAAACATGGCCTGGCTAATTTGGATGAAATATGGAATTTTACAGGTTGACTTGCGCTAACGTTTCCATGTTCTATTCTGGGTTCCCTTGTACTATAACGCTCCCATATTACAGTACATGTTAGAAAAACACAAAGTAAACCTGTGAAGAACATCAAATTTTAATATTTGCTATCACCATCAATTTGCCATCCATTACAGTATCCATATATCAAATCAGTGAAAGAAACTTAGCTTTAAAACGCACTAGGCTGAAGATGTGAATTTCCACTAACCCTTACGATACCCTTAGTATTAGGAGAAATGGTCCGGCCTAACGGGTTAGTCTTAATTTCTATCCCTGCTGAATCCTGAATAACTTCTGAATGTAATGTAAGAAATTTAGCCTTCCTAGATGTTCATGTATCTAGGATTTGTGTAATTCATATTTCTACAATTGCATGATAACGACACCTTCAACATTGATACAATCTGCCGCCACCTCATGTTAAACCAGGACATTCTATGACAGTGTGACAGAACATTCAACCAGGAAACTATCCTCGTAATACGATAACAACATAAGCACGACCCATGTCAGGACGACCAACGGAACACAGACATCACACACCCACCTTAAACATTGTCATCAACTCCTCCCTCTCTCTCTCTCTCTCTCTCACACTCTCGCGCGCTCTATCCACATTCACATCGCCCCGGAACATATCCAGTCCTCTCATTCAAACATCCATCTACCTGCTTTTCCTGTTGTTTGTAGGCAGGCATTGATTTTTATTAGGGAGTAGACCTTTTAGGTCAGTAATAAACATAAAACAAGTGATAGAAATCAAATGGGCAGGACGAAAACCCTTGATTTCATCTGTAGAGAACAGGGTGCCCTAGGCTTGTACTAAGACCACCCATTTCACTTCCGCAAAACAAATCAATGGAAGTTTGAACGTCTCTGCAGTGCTGGCTACTTTCGTGGAAATGTAAAAGCGATCTAATAACATCCATCGTTCGCTTGGTCACTTTTGAAGTTTCATAAAGTTTGATAAATTAAATGTCGCTTAGAATTCAATTTATATTCCAAATGGAAACTGAGATAACTGGATGTAAATCTTATTGAATCGAATCCACATCACAAGTTATCGTAAACAAATTACTCAACTGGTAAGCATTCTATTTTACAAATACAACACTCCTAATATAAAATACAACATTTATTTAAAGGCATACAATCATGGTTTGGTGACATTTTTCATGGACAAATGTATTTACCTGAAAGTATGTACATTTGATTTGTCTACATAAGTATATTAAGCAACACATTACATTTTCCGGATGTCCCACTAGTTTTCAATATATTCATAATCTTTCATATTTTTGTATATATCTTATCGCAAGATATACATACAATATGGAATCTTATAATTGTTACTAGCGTAATGGATTGATTATGTAAAACATAAATATCACAATTTGAGATACTTACAGGTAATTACAAAAAAACAACATAAGTTTAATTATATCTGCAAGAATAACAATGAGAAAGATATGAAAGTTAAAAACAATGAATATTTAGAAATATTAACATTTTTCAAACCATTACGTTACCTTACGAAGCCGAGCCAAGCAAGCCTGATGGTTGTCGAGCACAGTGCACATATCTCTCCACAGGAATAGATAGCTGGAAACTTTCTCCTAACCACCAGACCTTAATGAGGGTCAGGTTCAATAGAATCAACACATTATATCCTGTTATAATGCACACACATAACTGCGAGCGCGTGCTATCTTCCTGCCTCTATCGTGGTAATGGTAACTCTAGCCTCGAAAATTTCCATCTCATCCAATGGACTGATATCATTGCTTGTTCTCGACTTACAGTCATCTCCTTAAAAATTTAAATCCAGTTAATTGGCCCCCATGCAATATATACAGTGGTCCTGTATAACTGAAACGCGGTCTATGTCATCGTACAGTAGATCCCGACCTCGTAAAATCCATCCGATAATCGGGGATATCCCAAAACATTTCTACGAAGGTCGTGTGACTCTGATCTCATTTGCTTTGCATGCATAGTTTTGATGACTGTTGAAAATGTTTCAGCTCGCTGTCTACTCCCAAAATGTCACATTTGCACTAAAGGCCTCATTTCAAATTGGTGTCAATCCGTCACAAACTGTATAAGCGTAGACAAAATAATGTGCGACAAATTCTCCAAGCTCCAAGTGGACTATGACCTGTCTGTGGAGATCATGTATGAAATATGATCTTCAGCGCATTAAGAAATATATGTCCTAGTAAATCAAACATGTGCATTATTTAACTGACTAAGCACTATAAATAAATGTGTGAAGGTTCAACGTTTGTTACATCAGCACAACCAACACAAAGACAGATCCTATCCTTAATTAGACATTACGCAATAAATCAAATTTGGCTTTTTTCTTATTCTCCATTTAGCATTCAATGTAACTATACAATATTTATTCAACAATTAATTTGAGGTGCGACATCTGTCGAAAGGAATAACAAAGGAATAACAAAGGACTGGTAATAAGATATCACATTTGAGGGTGGGAATGGTTAGCTTTATACAAGTATGTCTTCACAAAACAATGAAATATTCACAAAACAATGAAAATATATGTACCATATGCATAGGTAGACTTTCATTTAAAATAGTTTTACAAGATGAATAGACAGACCATGCTATTACAACTCTGCTTACCATATACCCAAAACATTGTTATAAACAAAACCCATAAGGTTCAATGGAGTGGAATAATTAGTGCTTTATGTCACAGCGGGAATATTTTACCCATATGCGAGATGGCTCAATGGAATAAATATTTAGAATGATGACTCCTAATATATACATATTCCAGCCTCAATGTTATACATATGCTGCTAATATATACCTCTTGTGGTCCCAGAAGTATACATATTATGGCTACAATGGTATTAATACATGTTCCAGGCCTAGAGCCACATTACAGAAACAAAACCCAATTATAATCTGTTATTGTTCTCTAATTTGTAATTTGCTTCGAGTAGTGCTCAACAAATCATATGTAGGTCCAATAGGATCATTTATCAGCCGGCTAACACGGAACACATGTGTTGTCACAGTATCGTAGTATAACCGGGTGTAGGAGTAATACACTGGTAATGGATATACCTGAGAATGATAACACAAACAATATCCCGCAAGAAGTAATTGTAAAGCAAACCATGCATGTGGCAGTCTGATTGCGTATAACTGCCACTGTAAATGATGACATGGTAAAAAGTGTTTAGAAACGGAGCTATGAAACATTCAAAGCATGGTATCAGTAGTGTTCCTAGCTGATGGATTCTGTGCTGCAATATGATGGTATTTCTCTGTGTGTCAGTTTCATCAAGTGTGAGTATAAAGGCATCATATCACGGCTGGTTGACCTATATATAACGGACAAACAAATTTCTATCTGAGACTACTTACGGTTGATTTGTTCACCAAAAAATTGTTATCTACTGATGCACTTAATCCCCAATTTAATATGAATTAAGGTTATGGACCAATAATGATCTTGTCTTTGATGTATCACCTGATATGTGAAGCAAACAATCTACACCACTGAAACATATTATAACCACTGTAACATATTATAACCACTGCAACAATAGAAAACTACAACATGTATTTGAAAAAAACCATGACACAAATCCTAGCATATAGTTTCTCATTAAGCAAAATACATATAACGATTTATGTACAGTGTCCCCTCGATATAACGCTGAATTTGTGGTCCATGACATACCCCCCAGCCTTATATTACAAGCCTTATACAATAGTACAGGTAAATAACACAAAATAATAATGGGATCCACATCTGACCCAACCTTATATCCGAATCCGCTGTGTATCGAACAGTGTTATATCGAGGGGACACTGTATGTGTGTTACAATGTTCTGTGTTCTCGCTGTTCAACAATGTTCTGTGTTCTCACTGTTGCAGTTCAACCAGAGATGGGTCATCGTCTCCAGCCTCGGAATCGCGGTACTCGCGGAATGGCTACAGTTCCCGACGGAGCAGCCTCACCACCACGCGGACGGATTCCATCGACACCAGAAGCCCAAGGTCAAGCCTGTCCTCAGAGCCGTCCTTTGAAGCCAAAGACGAAATCGAAACTCGAAGGGCGCGTCGGAATCGAGAAAAAACATCGGATAGTGACGAAAACAAAGAATCACGAACCTACAGAAATTACTCCCGATCGTATTTAGACTCCAAGACGGACGATTTGAGCAAAGATGACACAAAAACCAGTAGTCGTACAAGAAGGCGAGATTCAAAAACGGAGACAGATAGTGATAAAGATAAGGAGGATCGGTCATATAGGAATTATTCTCGAAGGCATCATGACGCCGAGAATGACACGCCGGACAGATCCAAGAAGAAGGAAGGGACAAGTTACAAGGAAGACCAAGACGCGATGGACGCTGTACTGAGACGGGCAGAACGAAGGAGGTTGCTGCGAGAATCGAGACAAGATCACAACACCAGCACCGACGATTCCAAAACTGAAACGGATAGGTCGGAGAACAGAGGCGATGCTTTGGCGGAATGGCGGAGGAAGAGAGCTTTGATGCACGGCTCGCAGTCCTCGGACCAAAGCGTCGAGACACCTGATGTCGTGGACAGTGTGATTACGAAGAAGAAGGAGGCTCCAGCAGCGGCTGTTAAGGACACTACGGATGACAGCGATAGCTACACTAGACAGTCGAGGTACCGGAGGAGACAGGAAATTTCTGATGGTAAAAACACGGACTCTCCTGCTAAGGATGGAGAGCAAGAACATAGCAGATTTCGTAAACAGGAGGAAGAAGGCAAGTCGGACAGCAGCACGAGGGAAGGTGTTCGGGCACGGTCTCGAGACCGGACAGACGATAAAGAGTCGAGTGCCATCAGTATGGAGACGTCGTCCAGAGCAGAGAGGATTGCCAAGTACAAAGAAGAACGTCGTAAAGAAATAGCAGCAATATCTGGCTTGGCCAATCATTTGGACACCGACTCTGATGCTTCTGCGAAACCTTCCCTGTTTCTGACCGCCAGCTCTCAGAGGCAGAGTTCCGAGGAAAGGTTGGAAGACAATAAAGCAGGAACGTCGAACGACACGCCAGGAAAACCACGGCGAAGACGTCTGCCCGAAGTGCCAACCTCCAAACACACCCCAGTGAACATAGACTCTAAAGTGAAGAGTGAAGTCGTGTCTAGCGACAGTGGTATATCTGAGAACGAGGCTCGTTTTCGTAGAACTACGGACGCCGACGTCTGCACCAGCAGTAGTGTCAGGAGGTCGACGTCACTGAGAGGGGACAAGAGCAGTTTAATGGCAAGTAGTTCTAGAGACATTGGTAGGCAGAAATCCAGAAGCAGAGACAGACAGGAGGCAGACAAATCTGGACTTAAAACAGCCTCACCGGGCAATAACAGGTCGTCAGAAGAGGAGAGGTCAACATACAGATCTGATAAGACATCAACCGCAAAGTCAATCCGTAGATCCCAAAGTGATGTCGCACATAAACCCGAACAGAGCTCGGGATCAGAAACTCAACACGGTAAAAGTGCAATTGACCAACTCAAGCTGAGACAAATCGCGGGAAGAGGGGATCTGCTCGAGAAGAGAACCATCGGGGTGAAAGATAAATCATGGGACTCAAAGAAAAAACACGAAAAATCGGAAAATAAGGATGAGTTTTCGTCTAGTGCCTTGAGTCCTCTGAAGACACCCACTAAGATTGTTCGAGGAGAGATAGTGCCACTCTCTCCAGACCCACTGGACGATTTACTGCAAAAGAACGCTGCATTCTTGTCGGATGCAGATTTGGATTCAATCGACTCGACAACATCAGGCGCTTCCTTGACGCAGAAAAACGATCCATTGAGAGCTAGGAGATCACTCAGAAGGCGCCATTTGCAGAAGTCGCTCAGCAAGAAGTCTTCAGTGGAAGAGGAGGATGGAAAAACAGGAAGGTCTTTTAGGAGAGGGTATGTAGAACTTAATGTCAATAGTGTTGTCATAACCTTTAAAAAAATATATATGTTTTTGAGAACAGGGTCGTACCAAGCATTGTAAACCCAATAATTTGAAACAATTAATTACAGAAAAGTTTGAGAAATCCTAAAAATATCACAAGATTCTAGGTTACACTCTTCAATACAAAGTCGCAGTGTATTGGTGTAAAACAAATATTAAAAGCAGATTTATGTACCTTGCACATGCATGTTTGATTTTTGTTTTCATACCTCAAGGAATTAATTTTCATACTTCAAAGAATTTATTTTAAAAAATGCTGATGTTTACAAATAACTCAATGGGGATTCAGTTGGCTTAGGGTGTCAGGGATCCTTTGAAAGGGTTCCATTTTCTGCTGTATAAATACATACTACCCCAAATACATACAGCTTACTAATCTACCTGGTCTGGTGATTGTAGCAGGTGTTTAGGTCAAAGCCAGGCCCCGGGCATCTACAGTGTTCTACAGTGTTACCTTGGCTTCCAGTGTGAATGGCCAGCACATTAGCTCTGCTTATATAAGCCAGCATGAGTAGTAGTGTCTAACCATGTTTACTGCAGCTAAACAATCGAGAACATTTTATTATTTTTGCACTTTCCCGCAAACACTATCGGCATACAACTGACGTCATTCAATTTTTTTATCCTTCTGCATTTGTCAATAAATTACGTGCGGAAATTTGAAAAACAAAAATAAAATAGGCTATGGTAGTTTTTTTTTAAATAGTCCATGAGTAATGTACATTGGACTTTATCAAGTATGCATTCAAGTAATAATAGGATTTTCGTTATCATGAGCTATGATTATTTTGTCTGTTGAAGAGTTCAATCTAAATACAGTCATCTCCCTTTGTTTTATCTGCACCAGCCTTAGCTCATGGGTATCACGGTAACATCTAGTTGTTGTGGGGTCTCTTGCCATCATAAGCAAATCCTTGAGAGTACTGAAAATAGAGAACTAAAACTATGAGCTCGTTCACTCGTCATTCATTGGCTTTGTTGTCTCAAATGAAATGTATAGGGGTAATATGTCGTTTGAAGTAAGTAAATGCTACTTATCTGCATTGAAAGGTGGGCTATTTATTACATGACAATTTGAAGTTGGATACATACCAGTTACGTCAATAAACATGCTGGAATTCATTGAAATTATCAACTTTATCTCTGTAATCGTGCAACAATTTGCAGTCGCTTGTGACAAGAATGAAACGATTTATTTCTTAAACGGCCGACATGTTTTGACAGAAAGTCGTAACAATAGCAAAACTGGCATTCTTGAGGACGCTTACTCCACTGGTATGTACTTATTTCGCTCGGCTGAGCAGGACGGTGAGACAGACAGACAGACAGGGAGGGGATGTAAACACAGGTAAAGCTCTGGGTCTGGGAACACCATAACGTTACTGCTGCCTGTTACTGCTGGATGTTACTGCTGGCGTTTGCTTACTGCCTCGGCTGACAGGGAAACTCGATCATACAGCACCGGGCTCATCTCTGCACCACGGCGGAATAAGGCAATACCTTCCGCTGCCGTTCCGTTGCGTGATCCACGCAGAGATTCTCTGTCACCATGGGAAACTGGTAAGGTTTAGTTTTTCAGGGGGCATCTTCACATGCGCAGGGTCGTAGAGTCAGTCGGCCCGATTAATTAACCGCAGACCCGTTTTGACGTTAATTTTTTTCCTGCCAATTTGTCTGTGGATCACCAGGTGAGGTGTCGGTTGTCGCGGGAGTTGTGTTGTGTTATGTATAGGGCGGTGTCTGTTCAGATAATGTGAAGAGTTTAGCTATGTTGGTTGTTCTGGTGATACCGTTGCGTCAACAATATGGAATATCTGACCTTTTACCTGGAAGTGTTGATGATCATGTTAGGAAAATATTCCAATGGGTGTAGACTCGTGATCTTGTCACTAAACTCTGCAGGTGGTAGACAATACTGACATTACATATACAGTTTTATTTTTGTTTCTGGAAAAGTTCTCTGGTATGTATGAGTACCCTAAAGGTAGGGTAAAGGCTATGTCATTCAGTGTACATTGCGCATTCATGGTCGTCATAGGCCCGTATACTGTGACCAACTCATCTTCACTTTATAATGTTAGCAAAACATTTACATTGTAATGACAATATTATTAATGATATACATGTATGCTTAATAATTTGAAAATTTAATTTAAAAGTAAAGATTTACATTGATAAGAATCACATCTCTCTGATTGTAGGATTTACTGACAAGTCGGCTATTTAATTTATTTATTAGATTTTTAAATTGCATTTTTGAAATTTATGGAATAGTCCAAGAAGCATTCATAAAATGCATGTTATATAAACTATTTTATTTCAGATAAAGTTACCGTAAATCATGAAAAGTTAGCGATCATAAAGTTTTAACAAATTTAACTAGTTGCTCTTATTTCATTCGCAAATATTTTTAAAGAGTTTTGTGAGTATTTACTGTATGTCCACATGCAATTAATTATCATTGATACTATTTGTTACCAACATTGTTGCACAATAGCAATTTAAGATAAAATTACTTGAAGATCTCTCTAAGTCTATTTTCTAAATATCGACGAGCTCATCAACAATCTATGATGCTAATAGGTCGATAATCCATCGGTCGTTAAAGTTTTATGACACTTAACATTTTATGATTTACAGTACCAGTAATACAATTATGTTAACCATGGTTAATAAACATTGCGCTTTTCATAGATTACAGTTCTACAAGCAAGTATTCTTGTGATTTTAGAGCAATTATCTTTCTAATCCAGAAATTATATCTGTCAAATACACAGTGGGCTACTTCCTGGCCCAACAGATAAT
The DNA here is from genome assembly GCA_032361185.1 of Lepetodrilus ovalis. NCBI lineage: Eukaryota > Metazoa > Mollusca > Gastropoda > Lepetellida > Lepetodrilidae > Lepetodrilus > Lepetodrilus ovalis. The sequence continues at coordinate 17,319 of JAUTBQ010161045.1, read as the reverse complement.
CTGTTAATCTGATAGATTAAGTTACATGGAGCCTGTAAATAGTCTGGAACAAAAACAAAAAACTGGCGGTTTGAGATTTCATCCCCTCCCAAGCCCAGTGTCTTCCCCATTGTGGATACCTGAGCTTCACATCCTGACAGTTTGGTGATATATACAGTGTCCCCTCGATATAACACTTCCGTTGGGGCCAATGACATACCCCTCCCACCCCTGCACGTTATAGTACCTGCCTTATAAGATATCACAGGAAATAACAAAAATAAAAATGGGATCCATGTCTGAACCCGCGTTATATCTGAATCCGCGGTGCATCGGGCCGTGTTATATTGAGGGGGCACTGTAATATAGTCTTTGGTTGTCCTTTTTTTGGTATACCTGTACTAGGCCTCGAGATTATGAAACATTTTGAGCATGATTTCATGCTCAAAGTCTTGTTCAAAAATCCCCATATGAAAATTGAGCTTGAGCATGAAATTGTACTAAAAAGGTTTATTATCTTAGGGCCAGGTTTGGTTCATGTTCTTTGGACCAATGAAGACGTCATCGGTGGCAGGATAGAATAGGGGCCTGTTGCACGGAACGGTTGTAGCTACAACTGTGATTGAAATTTACTTTACAACTTATTAGCCCGAATAGTGATAAAAATACCAAAAAACATGGATTTCTTCTAGTCATTATAGGATGTCTTTTGCCTTGGGAGAAATGGCCTGGGCTAGTAGGCTAGTATTAATTTTGATTGCTGTATAACAGAGTGTAAGTCAAATTCTATTAACCAGCTACAGACGTAAGTCTGGTTGCATGAACCACTTTTATCTCTACACTAAAAGTTTATGATATTGTAGCAACAAAGCATTGTAGCGATAAAAGTGCTTTATGCAATCAGGGATTGAAATTAACTTTAAAACTTACTAGTAGACATGAATTTCTACTAGTCCTTAGGATACCTTTAACATTGGGAGAAATGGCCTGGGCGACCGGGACTAGTGTTAATTTTGATCGTTGTCCAATGGACTTATAATTGTAGCGGGTTCCGAAATTTTAACTTACAATCTATTGTAGCTATAACTGTTCTGTACAAACGGGCACAGGGCAGTGCAGGGCAGGGCAGGGCAGGGCCAGGGCCAGGGGCCAGGGCAGAGCAGTGCAGGCAGGGCAGGGCAGGGCAGGGCACAGCAGGGCAGAGCAGGGCAGGGCAGGAGGGCAGGGCAGGGGTCCTAATGGTAGTGATAGACACAGGCGACAAAGTTACCATAGGTTCTCCTCCCATAATAAAACAGACCACAATATTGCAGCCGTACTGTGAGAAACCAGTGTCACCCTCCCAACCACTGGCTGACTGTCTTCACACCTGTTCCCACACTCACCAGCCGATTACAGTAATAAGTAATAGCCTTTATAGCCAGTTAACAGTTGTGTAACAGCAATTTAAACACCTCATATATCGACAATTGCCATATTATTATTGTATTTCTCCATTGTGTGGTGTTAGTAATATATTCCCGTTCACGCTGAGACTGCCGTGATAATCCAGGAATGTTCTGTTCCTGGGACCGCGTGCAATGTTCTGTTCCTGGGACAGCGTGCAGTGATCTGGAAAACCGCCTGCAGATGTATGTGTTTGTTTGTGCGGTGTGCAGGTGCTAGCTTCAGTGCATTCCTTCGTGCATCATTTAGCGGCCTATCCAAACTACTGGATCAGCCTGTCATGTCACAATGTTTGATAGAAACTGCGATATATCTTTATCTTCATAAACACTTCAGCTGATGGTGTAAGAGCCTGGTATAAGTGTCATTCTCTTAATTCTTTTCATCTCGCGCAAAGCAATTTTCTGTTTTTCATGTTGTTAAAATTGAGTTGTCGGCTTTGAAATTTAAAATAACAAAAGGGCTGACGTACTGGCATGTCAGATCGGGAGATAAAATAAGCAGGTAGGTATACCTATATTGGTGCAGTCATCGTTTACATTTTACACTTGAAAGGTTGTGTGTCTTTTTATATGAAGACACATTATCAATGAAAGAAGCAATAAAACCAAAGAATTCTTCAAAGATAGGATATGCAGTTACATTAACCTTCATGGTGAATTAATCACGCCTACCGCTCTGTAGTTTCTATAGTGTATAGAACACGAAGGGGGTCAAACATGCAGAAATATTCAAACAAGTTTGTAATAGAATGGTTGAACCGTTCAAGGAGACACGCCAAATATAGTAGTATTATTTTGAAGCATTTTCAATTTTCGTCTGTATAAATATGATCGTATGACAACATAAATGTTGTTGTCTGACTGACTGACTGAATGTCTGAACACCAGTATATTACAGCGGTAATACAGGCTGGAACTGCTGTGTGAACATTGCGGAGTTAGGGAGTGTCATGGATAGGTGTGTTCCTGACGCCACGGTTGTTTTGCTATACCAAGAATAATGTTCCCCACGAAGAAGGAAGCTTGATAGTTTTGGACTTGTTCCCAGTCCCAGTCTGAGGGATCTGGCCCTACCGTACTTACTTTCATATATTCGCGTCTTTCTTCCACCTGGTTGCAAATTGATTTTTTAATTTTGTTTTGGATGTCTTTTAATGCTTTTTTAATTGTGCCAGAGATTGCACAAAGTGGTGTAAGTGGCGTGTGATCAGATGCGATCAGACGCTGACAGGAAGTGGAACAGCTCCACATGGCCACCCGATGCATCTGCAGCAGACATTATGTAATTATGTTGTCTTTTCAAAGGGAACCAGATATTTTCTGCGACTTGGGCCGAAGGAATGTTTTAGCCAAGGACACGGTTTCACCGATTCCCGCTGTGTTTCAGGTTGTCGACTGAAGGGGAAGAGCCGTCTGCCGAGGAGAAGTCCACGTCTGCTCAAGTGTCGTCTGGCACCGCGAAGAAGCGGTCACCAAATTCCTGTGATAACCTTCAGCTGGAAGGCAGCAACGTGGACGTGCAGGTCTGTTTGAGATTGGATGGGAGTACCAGTGAGGATACGCAAATGAAGACGTCGTCGGTGACAGGACGGAGCAGGACGGGGCAGGACAGGAGTCCTGGTGGTAGTGACAGACACAGGCGACTCTTACGCAATGCTGAGGCAGTGAAGGATTCCGATAGCCTGCAGGGGTCCACCGAGAGCGAAAGTGTCTTCGAGACCGCACCTTCTGCCCCGTCCAGCACCGAGCCTGTGAGGCGAAAAATACGCAAAGACAAAAGTGCTCTCAGGAAGTCCAGCCTCAACAGAACTGATGATTTCAGTAAGTGTCACATCTATCTTCTATCATCGGTTATGTTCATACTCGTATTTTTATGTTATTGACATTTATTTTTCAGGTCAATACATCATAGAAACATTATTTCATTTTGTTATAATTGCTTTATCTAGTGCTCGATGGTAAGGAATGTCCAGGACAGGTATGATCCACAGGTGGACATGGAATTAGCCCTGATTAACCCTGCCTTTACTGTACAGTTTCATGTCCGATAGAACACAGGGACAGGTGCCTCAAAAAGTTAACGTAGAACCCTGTCATGTAACATTTTTCAGGTCATCTAGTACACCTGTTAAATTTTCGTCATAGGAATCAAATTAGTGGTGGGCATTGGCAGGGAAAACACGAGTGTTTGGGAAATGCATTCACAGCAGGTTTTTCTCTTATTTATATTGCTCTACGGTCCAAGCATACCAAGACTGCAGCTGTTGAGACTGCATGTTTTAACGTGATTGGTTCTACTGGTCATCACAGTCCAGTCTCGGCCTGAATACTTCTAGGCCATATTTAACCTGCAGTAACAGAGGACTTGGCAGCAGCCAGAAGATGTCCTTGTCACGTGTGACTACCAAGTCTGGGGAAGAGCTTTCATGCTTAATTTCCTCGCAGGGGAATACTAGAAGTAATTGTACGCAGATGTGTGCAACTACCTTCCTTCTTTATCCCCAAACACTCCCTCAAAACTTGTCAGCAGACTGTTTTTTGCAAAAGTGCCAAATTGGCGGTATTTTCCAACGTTACGTGAATGTTAGAGATAACTTCAATAGGAACCATCCTGCTGTTTGATCAACGGAACAAGGCAATGCTTTGTATTGGCTGTAATTGCAGTCGGGGAAGTATCTCAACATTGATATGTAAATATACAAAGCATCATGCAATTAGGGAAACAAGAGGTACAAATAGAAACGGTACAGTGTGTAGGAATCTACAGCTGGCAGGGCTTGTGTTTTTCTTGGAACAATGTCTCATACGTCTAGAAAGCTCTAGATGATATATTTCTTCTTCCTCTTGTTTCCTTGTATCATTGGATCCAGTAAATATGTTGATGTAATATTAATCTGTTGGCATTGATTGGGTCATTGATCAGAAATACACAAAAGTGACATCATCACAGCCTTTGTTTCGTTCCTGTTATTGTACTAATTAACTTCTATGGCTAGCTGGGCGACTTAGGAATTAGGTTACCAGTATTTACTTATTATCTTCAGAATGTACCTCTAGAGACGTGATTTGACAGAGTAGCTTTTGAACTAGGTAAATGTCTTTGCACCGACGTTTGAGGACATTTAGGGCCTGTCAATTTTTCTTTACACTGAAAATATATTTATATTTCAATTCAACTTTGATTCATATTATTAAATAATGTTACAATATTGGACGATTCTTGTGAGTAGAGTGAGCAAGTGAGTGAGAAATTGAGTGAGTGAGTGAGCAAGCAAGCCAGAGAGTGAGTTAGTTATTTATTGCTTAGCACCGCAGCAAGAATCTTTCACCCATATACGATGGGTTAACAAAAAGATGAGCCGTTCCTGTGAAGGTATGACCCAGATGTCTGACAGGAACCCAGACTATGACTCAAAGATAATATTGACCAACAATTAGCATGCCCTATCCATTTGTGCACATAGATTAGTTTTTAGATGAAGCACTAGTAAAATGAACCAGGCATTGTTTTCTTCTTAACCAAACAGCAACAATCTTGGTGAAATGACAGCGATACTTCTTACAAGAGGACTGTGTTGTTCAACTCGACTAGCGTATTTTGACATTTCTAACGCAGTAGGGTGTGTTTCTTGTATTTATCATGAGCTGGGTTTTTTTAGTAGAAGTTCCTCTGACATGTGAATCATAGAGAGCATTTTGGGACGAGACGTCTTTAATGTTTATCAGGAACAAGGTCATTGTGGATCCTTTGCTAGAGTATTGTTTTCAGCTGTTCTGTTAGACTAAACATTTGGACTTGATGTGGTTGTTGTTCCATTGCACAGAGTTAGGATGGGTACATTGTGTTTTAACAGACTCTGGGAACAAGAAAGGATTGGTCTGTTTAGAATCTTCTTTTCATCACATTCATGGAATCTATTTCTTTCAGGAACTTACAGTCCAATGAACATAATAACAAAAGTAACTATTTTCTCATTGGGTTTAATCATATAGGTAACATATTCCCAGTGCGATGTATAACAATACTCACTCTATCAATTGGATTTTCATGGTTTGATGTTAAAGATGAAAATTCTATTAAATTATTTGCGAAATGCTAAGAATCTCGAGATATACAAACATGCTAATTGACATCGACAGATCAGTACCTGTGTATAATCGTGTTGGTGGTTTTATGGAAGTGGAGGTCTATTTCCAGGCGTACCATGCGACGTGGTAATGATATAAACAGTTTTCCCAAATGAACATGTATACAGTGTCGGCCAGTTCAGGTAACTCAGATTGGAATGAGCTCTGAGGATCTGGAGGCAATGTGGCCAGATGATGGACTCCCTCAGAATGAATACAGAGATCCACGGGTCCTCATTACCCCAGACATTACCCAGCCATGTGGACCCAATAACTAAGTGGCTAAACATAGGCCCACTCACCACAAACCAGCTGAATGAAGCCTAGTTTTTTCCTAATGGCAAATTTAGATAAACCTTTTTGTTTGGCAAGATTTCCAGTTTGTTTTTAGCTTATTAACAAGTTTGAAGAGTTCAAGATTGTTTCTCTCTCACGAGAATGGACATTTATTTGGTATGTTGCAGCTGTTAATCAATTAACGCAACAGTATACCATGCAGATTAGGAATTTAAATCCACCAATACATTGGATTTAGTCATTGTAAAATGTAGTGGAGAATATGTCCACATAGAGTTATTTCCCTTGGTTCATGTGCATCAGCTATTGCGCTTGCTGAAATACATACCTAGTTCTTTTATTCATTTCTTCCACAATTTAAACATCGTCTCAAATGGGTGAAAGATTCCCGCAGCGACGTTAAACTCCATAATCACTCCACAATTTAAACACATTGCTACAAAATTTACAACAGTAAAGACCACATTGGTTGATAATTTACGAAGGAGAATTATTATTATTATTATCTTGATGATTCCCTTTTATGGCTTTAGCATTCTTCCTGCTGTAGGTTAGAGTAGTACTGGATATACCGACAATAGACAATAGACTGATGGGAGATAGATGGACTAGACTACAGAATGCCCCGGCCTGGGTCTGTGTCAGATGGAAGCTGTGCTGTGTTTACCAGCTGCAGACAACCGATGTACACAACCACGACAGCAGTGTTTGTCTGAATCATCATTAGATTAATCATACATATTGTAGAACATCTCCTTGCTAAATTATCGGGGCCTATGGGTGATATATCCCTGCTGCGACGTAAAGCAATATAATTAAATCAAACCTTGCTAAGTCTGAATCTAAATCCTAGCAACTCTGTATGGTCATGATAATCCATTGCAGTGTTTGAAATACAAACAAACAAATAAAATCTCCAATTTTCAGGGGGTCACACAGATAACATTGCAGATTTGCAAATGACCCCTAGGACCCCATCTATTTCGATCACTGCATTGAGAAACGTTTTCTGACTATTTTGTTGAACCATTTACTGACTGGACTATAATTCTGCTCGTGTCTTGTAAATAATGAATGGTTGTGCAGTGGTACATGAGCATGCTTCACAGCCAAAGGTCCCGAGTTTGAACCTACCCCAGGGACCTGACATCAATGTTCGTGTAGCATAAGGTAAAGGCGAGAATGGAGACATAAAAAGGGGAAATAGCGGAGCACTTTTTGTGGCGAGACAGCTGTAGACTCTTTGCTGGTGAGGCGAACTGTTCGAGGTGGAGGTCTGGGTGCACATAAACCACAGCCACAGCTTCTAATGAATTACACCTCCAGTCAGCCCCATGTCTGCAATCCATTTAGCATTGCGTGAGATGAGGTGATATGAGGCGATATGGACAGTTACAGGCTGTTACAGAGGGTCTGCACTGCTCAATCACCAGCCTACTATATAATGGTCATATTAATTCCAGCAGTGATGATCCTGGGATGGCGTATTGTTTATAATGCTCACAGTAGATTTTGATTTATGGGACCGTAGAGGAAGACATTATTGGTGTGAGTGTGAGCAGATGTCTCTGACAGCGAGCAGGACTCTACTGACTGCAGAGATCTGAACACTGTTCAAATACGGCAGGTGGTAGCACAGTGGTATACCATTTGGTCTTTGGAGACAAAAGCCCTAGGTTCAAATCTCGTCCTGGGAGCTTGGCATCAATGTTTGCGAAAGTTATCTTTCTGATACCATCATGATAGGATGCGCTGTCTGTACGGTGGCAATACAGTTATCATCCTTGGTCTGTCAGTATCAGCTAGTGCTCGCATGTTTATTGCAACATTCAGTGCATGTGGGTTTCCTTCTGATAATAAGCCATAATATGAGTGAAAGAATCTTGAAAGCGGCTGTAAACCTAAATTGAAAATAGAAACACTGTAAAACAGCCAGTTTGCAAAAAGGTACTGTAAAGAGTTAACTTTATCTCACTACATGTATCTTGAAACTACAGTTTCTAATAAAAAAAATAATGATAGGAAGGTTAGTGTTTATTTTGAATGTACTTTTATCTGCAGGTTTTGTCTTGGATATCCACCACAATATATACTAATACACCTAGTGTGTTGTCAGTACACCTAGTGTCACTGTTGCCAGCATCTACCTAGTGTTGCCAGTGTGAATATACCATAGAACATACACCATTGAATAAGAGTTGCCATTACTATCAGACTTTACAAATTGTTTGTCATGTGACCTCTCAGCTGAGAGACACTTTGATGGCGTAATTGCTTCAAAGGTGTCTTGAAGAATATTTCCACTGTACTGGCTTCTTTATCACCACGTAGGACCACTTTCTGTCTGCATTATTGCAGATTTCTGGGGGATGTCGTACCCAGAACATTGTGTTGCATTCAGTTATCGAATAGACACAGTGGGTCCTTTGTCTGTTGCAGTTTGAGAAAAGCCTGACAAGATCTTTCTTCACCTACTGTAGGCTCAGTAACACACCACCATGCTGAGATCTTTATTGCTTTCTAAACATGTACTAGTTGACCACAAAGTTTGTCATGCAAAAAAGCCTGTTGAGCTATGTTATATTGGTAACTGTGTTCTTTTGTATTCATGAATAGTTATGATTATAGGAGTATTTTTCTCAATGTAGAGATATTATATGAGGAATTCCCCTTCATCATTAGTCCTTAGATAAATGTATACTTGTCTGTGATATATAGAAACGTGTACTATTGAAATGAAATGTAATTGTGATTCAGGAAGGTCTACTTCATTATTAAATGTGCCTGTGGCTTTGTGAGTGGTTATCAAAGCATGCATATCTTCTAATCTATGAATGACAAAACGTTTTCTATTTTGGTATATGTATTATTGTAATATTGTTTAGTTTATGAGGTTTTCCATGGAGACTCTTATGGGTGTTTTTACCCAATCTAATTAAAACCACATGTACAATCTACTAGGTTTAGTAAATAAACAGTATACATATACAGCTGATTTCATTTAAATTAATAATTACCTAAATTTATATTTAATATTTTTGAATTCCATATCTTCCTATTTTATGGATGCTTCAATGAATAATACAATATTAAATGCCGCATTTGGGTTTCCTTGGTCATTTCTGACAAACCACAGCTATTATAACAGGATATCGCTTTAAATGACTGGTTCTACTCCCTATTAGATAGTTGAGACCATTATCTCCTGAAGCTCTTTGTTTGTGGCTATCTTTCAATATTGACATACATGTGATTCATGACTTTCTGAGCAGTTAGCACCTTACCATACAGAAAACCAATTTCACACAAGGACGTTACTTGGGGTGTTGTCCTTTTCACAGTTCATTCAATACCATAGTGTCTATGTCTGTGTCCTTATTACCCCCAACTGCTGATATACATGGGATGTATACCTCTTTAGAAACCGAGCACACCAGATAACAAATAGACGTGTTATCGACAGACTGTATTGGTTTTCCATCAATACCCAATGTAATGTGTGTTTACGGATCGAGAACGGAATGCCGTGAGCTAGGTATTGAGTATATTCAGGGAGGAGCCTTAACAAGACTGGGGCAATACATTGTCCTTGCTGTACCCCACTCTGAAAGGAGAGAAGACATGGGTACTGTTTGCACAGTTGTGGGCTCGCATTAATAGAGACTTTATTGAATACAGCAGTGCAGCTTGGCCTAGTTCCACCAGGCTTTCAACCAGCACTGGCCTTGAATGGCCCTACCCGAAATTGTAAACAGGCAATGCAAATTAATTTTCTGTAAAGTTTCTTATAAATCGCTGTATTTTGACATTTAACCGGCTAGGGGACATTTCGAAATGTAACCTGCCAATGATCAACTTGGAATGGGTGGAAAAAAGTGTTATGAAAATTCAAATGTCTTGTAACTAAGACCATTCCTATTTACCCAGTTTTCTATTGTTTGAATAGTTGAAAGTGCCCTTAATATGAATACTTGGGACATTTGTACGATTTAGATTAAAGCGAAAAATAATCTTCTGGCCATTAATTTATTGATTTCAGAACAAGATTATTTCGAATATAAGGATCTTATTTCCAATATCTTTCTCAGTTTCTGACTACTTCCTATTGGGTTAAGTATTGAGGACAGCCACTGTTCAGTGTGCAGTGCTTTGGCACTTTTGGCTGTATACACTAGGAAGAAAGGTTTGCAGAATCTTGATTCCTTACTTAGATAAGGACATCTGTCAATGACAAAATAATTGAAGGGCCAAATGTTTGACAATATTTTGTAACTTGGCTTGAGGAATCTGGTGCCATTCTTCTTCCACTGTCTTGAAGTGTACATGGCGCCTGTAGACATTTGTAATTCTTTGTTTAAATAACAGTGTGTTCACACCGAACCATTCCCTAGCCAGGGATATATACAGTTTTGAAAAATGTAAATATATATATATTTTTATGTAACTTGCTCATCTCATCTGCCATAAGCGTACAGAGCACCAAATATGGTGTGCTATATAAATACATATATTATTATTATTATTATTATTATTATTATTATATATTTTGTCTTATGTTGTACAGTTGTAAAGCACTTTTGAACAGGCTATAAGCATGAAAAGAGCACTATATGAATATGGTATTCTATTGTTGTTAAAATAATGTAAAGCTCAATTATTATGTCCAAAATGCCACTGACCTCTAATTAATTTTGTTTAATAATAACAATATATGTATAATACTATCAACATCAATGATAACAACAGTATTTTACTGTAATAACAAGTGTTTCATTTTTATTCAACAGTTGCAAATGCATCATATATTACACAGTTACAAGACCGATCATATTATCTTGTTCATTGTATTAATGTCTTAAATAATGATGGAATGTGAATTTCAATGATCATTACATCTCTGGCCAGTGTTGATGTCTCTCTGCAAGAAAAACAGTGAAAGATTCCCGGTGTGACGTAAAACAATAATTGGCTCACAACTAAGCAATTCAGCTTGACTGATCAGAACTGTTGTTGAATTTCAAGGTTTTGGTGTATATATTCAGACACATACACCACCAGACTGGTCCACAGGTTAAACCACTGAGGTGGATCCAAGCGGTTTATATAATGTGGTAGTTTTCCACTTCACTATGGGGTCAAATTCAGGTGACAGTTGTATTCCCACCACATAAATAATTTAAATCCTTGGAGAAGAAAATACCCCACCTTTGTGAGACGGAGATTAAAGACAAGTAAATTCCATTTTTGACTTGAAAAGCGAACATGCTGGTGGAAACAGTGAAAAATGCTTTGAAACTCGATATCGGTCGATTGATGTTTTTATAAATATTTGGAAGATTAATGTTGACAACAAAGATGCAGAAGTATGAATTGATTGCGAGAAGCTTGTCTGTGCACTGCTGTTGGTGGTATTGATTTTTCTCGTGACATGGGCATCTGCTAGGCTCTCGATATCGCCCAGTGACAAAGACAAAGTTGAGTCACTGACAACGTACAGGCACATGGACGCAAAACTCGTGCGAGTTTCACCCAGTTTCGAACGGTTCCGAGATAGGTCTGTGTTCCTGTAGGGAAGAGGGACATGCTCAGAGGCCTTCCTCAACCGGGAGTCTACCGTCTGAACGGTGGAGGGTTCGCGTGACGCTCACAGGGTCGTTGTTGTCACAGACCCCCTCTGAAAGGAGCGATTGTGTGGAAGTCAGTGGAGAGGAACCCTATCTGTTCACCACGGGTGTGGGATATACACTTGTCATAGTCACTGCAGATGTCCCGCCGTACACACAGGCAATATTTACTAGGATATTTACACACTAACATGGACTAGTGAAACATACAAGATGTCGAGGAACGGATTTACGACTATCTCAAAGTATCAAGGTAGGATTTGTAGCAATATTGTCATCTAAAACTGGCGAATTTGGTGTGTTTTGTGTGGCTCAATGTATGTTTCAGTTTAAAATACTCCGGTGTCCGTCACTCAGCTTATCTGTCAATCAGGTTCATCCCTTTGGTCCCCTTTGTATGCTAATCCCAGACTACAAAACTCCACAAAGGACCCATTTCTCAGGTGACTTTCAGTATGGAATATCATATCAAGGCCTATTCATAGCTGCTCACTGGACATTTAATGTCGTCCTAACCAGTCCTAACTGGGATTTTATGCTCGTTTTCATGAGTAACTTTCCACTATTGACAACGCAAAGGGAAACAAAATTTATTGTCAGAATTAGCGACTTGGTTTTCCCCAGTATAGGAAAACATGAATTATTTTGCTAACTGAAATTGTACTGAATATGGGTGATCAGATGAATTTAAAGGTATGACATGTACACTATGATCATGACATGTAAACTATCAGGGTATGCTGAATGTCATTCATTGTTGATATTACTGAATGACATTCGTTGTTGTTATTACTGAATGACATTCGGTGTTGATATTCTATTGCTTCTTGGGACAATCCCTTTTTAACAGGATGTTTCGTTCATACCCGAATAATATTTATGTTCTGATCTATCGGGGTAGAGAGGTCACCCGGTGATATGTTAGGTCTGTAATATACTATAAGGAGTGGTTTTGTATAGCTGTATAGCAGATTGGGGCCATTTAACAGCGGTTTATCTGATCTTGGAATATATTGCAATGTTAATTTGTCTATTGTATGCTTCTGTTGATCAAGACTCGTGCTGGTACCAATGATAGATACCCGTATTTACAGAATGTGGTATACTGAATACGTACCACACTCTAATGTCGACTTTACAACCTGTCTCATATTATACACTATATGTGACATTATTTGATAATAGGATAATTATTTTTATGAATTTTAATGTTTTAGAGGGTCTATGAAATTGTATTGATTTATCAGTAAGGCTCTCAATTCAATGACTATCATTGTCGACACCTGTAATTAATTTCCGTTATGTGTTATATTGCCATTACCAGGTACTTATTATTAGTAATTTACAGGTATGTTATGTATTGATTATTCGGTGTACCGCTAACACACCCAGGATGACGTGCGCGACGCTTCAGACGATGATTCATAACACGACATGTATGTGGAGGAATATTGCAGAATGAAAGCTTCCTGTCAACGGTTTGTTTGATTACACAATCAGTCACTCTTTCACCAGGTTTATGTCTTGCGAGAGAGAAAAAAAATGAGAGTTATCAGATGTAGTATTTGACAGCTCGTTGAAAGATTTGAAGTTGAGATTCTCAGCTAACAGCATGTAGACCTGCTAGTGCTAATAAACACTGAATAGATATAAATTAGTGATACTGCATCAGATTAGACATATTTACATGATGTGGTGGAACGATTCCTGGAGCTCTTATGATTTACTTATTAGATTGGAGTTTAAAGACACTTTGAAGATTATTTCACTTTGAATATTGACTTATGTCATGGTTTATCAGTAGGATGTGTGAATACAGATTGGATTTTCGATTTATGTATTTTACTGTTTGTAATGAGAGCAAATGAGGCCCAATAATATAATGTCAAAACATCATGTTGGGCCATTGTGGAGCCGATTAACAAAATGACATTGGGCCAATTTTCAAAATCAACGATGAGCCAACGAATCATGGATTGTTGGGCCATCATTGGGACAGCATTGTCTTGCTATCTGGGAATGTGTGTATTGGATGGAAGTGCGGAAATTCTGGCAGTTTATTTAAAATTTAAGTGACAAATTCCAGTTTTATTATGGCAAATGTTTCTCTCTTTAGATTTCTTGCTTATGAAACTGTATTTCCCAATAATAATACTGGAATTATCAATGCAATTTTAAAAACTGGCAGGATTACTACAGTGAAACATTCACAAATACTTTATCTCCTAAATTCCGCTTTAAAATTTGTTTTCATTACTGTTTTTACCTCATGTAAGCACGATTAGCGTACCTTTTTGGTATGGAGTTTAGCATCATTTAAATGTCTATATTTTATTATATATTTTATTTTATTTTATTTTGAGGCATTATACACAGTGTGTCCAGGGATAACTGTGTTATTCACAATATGTCCAGGGATGTAACAGCTGTGCATTTGTATCGCTATTTCATAAGGAAAAGCTAAAACGGAACTAAACATTGATTTTACCACAAACATGTGGCTCATGATGGTGTCAGTGTGACCAGAGACAGTACATATATTGTATCACTATCAGGCATACATGCTATATTGTATCACTATCAGGCTGACTATATTTGCAAACAATACATGCATGCTTTCGTGCATCAAATGCCCCAGAAATCCATCCAAACGAATTGTCTATTTTCTGGATCAACCTTTTGAAAAATGTGCTATGCACACGTTGCACCACTGCTGAAGGTGATGTCACATGTTAAAAAGGTCTGCGTCACGTGGTTTGCATGTCGACAATAACATTCAGGGTAAACTTAGACATCCCCGGAATAGACGTGATTCATTGATTAAAATAATGATTTTGGATACAATATGGTCATTGTTCATGGTATGATATCATCACTTCTTTGTGTTGTGTACAAATGGACAATTCTGTTCTGAGTCCCTTTAATTATTTTAAATTCTAAACATATCACACTTGGCAACGGCAGGTTATCCTCTATGGTTAGAATTAAGAATTTCAACTTTGGCTATTTCATGATATATTTTTTTTTAAATTAAAAGAAAAATCCCTGAAAATTATTCAGTTCAGTAGTGTTAGTTTTGATTCTAATTTGGAGGTATATGAGTATGTTTTGTGGCACTGCCTTCAGAAATCTGCGTTTGCATAAAACACCTGCAGTAAATACCTAGCACAGAGAAGTTAGAACACACCGAGATTGACACCAGCACTGACACAGGTATTTAAAGGCACTTGCATCAACTTAACTCACAAGGGTGTGTGCAGTCTACCTGTCAGACACCACCTTTAATTGACGTCTCCATCCATTATGAAGAAGTCATTGCTATTGTGTCGGCCTGTTTATTTTCCTTGTTCAAAACCGCCGATTAGACAACCTGGAGACAAGTTTTGTTTGTTTTGCTACGATTTGATTTATTTCAGTGGCTATTAAAGTGTTTGATAACAATGTTTTTCAAGAAATGGGATTGGTAGTATTTTGACTACTGCAATATTTTCTAGGTTAGTGGCATCTTTTTACTGCTGATATTCTACCTCAAAATTATAATTGCTAAGGTATCTCAATTCAAAGGGTTTTCTTTTTTTTTAATTGGGCTTGTTTACAACTAATTTAGGATGATTATTTTTTAAGGAGTTTTAAGTATAAAATTGGGATTTATTTTTACTTTCTTGCCTTTGCATATTTCTCCTTCTTTTAATATCTTTGATTAATGTTCACAGCAGGCATATCCCATTTCAAATGATGGATCTCGGTCATTATCAGCCAAATTAGCTAACATTAACTTTAGCTATTTGCAGATAAGCAGTCTGGTGGAACATGTGCACACATCTTGCATACCTGGACATTATTATTTTGTAATGAGCTGGCCTTGCTGACACTCTGTCACCAGTCACTGTGTGCATGTTTCTCATTTTTATTTATATTTAGCATGTATTCTGTCCCAGTCTTCTGCCCACATTTAGCAGTGAGCTGTAACTATCTCACCCACCACTACACACTAGACTTACAGCATACAGCTTGTAGCATGCAGTCACTGACTGACAGACATACATACAGACAGACAGAAGGACAGACAGACAGAGACATACAGACAGACAGACAGACAGACAGACAGACTCCTACCTGTCTCTGGCCCTTCTGTCTGACTGACAACACTTTCAAGTTGTCTGCAGTTTGAGTTCGATTTAGCTTAAACAAAGGCTGAAAAACAACCTCAAGGACCTTGACAAGCTTGATATTGCACCTATGAAATTATCAGTGGTGCAGCGTTGGGTGTTGAAACGGTTATCTTTCTGTAGTTTTACACGAGGAAACCGGTTCTGAATTTTAATCCCAATGATCTGGCTTGGAATCCAATTTCAATGATGATCAGGGTATCCTTTCACGAAGCTCTATTGTCTACTAAGAGGCCATTACGCTCTCTTAGCAGTGCATTCACTATTGGCAAAGAGAGCGCTGTGGTCTCTTAGTGGATTAGAGAGCTTCGTGAAGGATACCCAGGGTTGTTTTATGATGAAATGCTCAATTATCAAATTTTAGTGGAATATATCGGTGTGTTATCGTGTTTGTACAATACCCCTTCCGGAAACTGCACTGTCATTCGCTGACAGCTGTTTATAAAGAATGCTCAGAAAAAATTGTATGTTTACATTGATAGCTGTAACATATCTTCCTAGAAATGAGTCCATTACACTGATATGTATTTGATCTGCGGTGAAAGAAAACCACTGTATTCCGCTTGACATTAACTTTTGCTGCTCCGAGATTAGCCAGCTGCTATGGGTCGTACAGATCTGTATTGGAGTTGACAAACCGTGGGAATATTAGACAGACCACATGAAGTTAAACAACACCTGAAGTAGACAAATATAAACTTAAGTAGACCTCACATGAAAAAAAAACCCAAAGGACACTGGAGCTGGTGTCAATAAGTCAAAGAGCAGATAACTCTGTCAGTGTTAGTAGTGGGCTGTATTAACAAGTGGTTCTTTAGATTGTCGGTAGAGCACACATCTAAGGTTCAATAGTCTTTTACTCTTTTAATTAAAAAGATATATATCTTATTTTCATATGACACATATATCATCATAGCTGCTTCGGATGTTTGGTGTGTTGTATCTCCACTAAATCGCAAATGAGTGAAAGATTCCCGCAGCGACGTTCAACTCAATGTTTATTTACAGACTGGGTATTCTTTCACAACGCTCTCTTATCCACTAAGAGACTGGTAGCGCTCTTCTTTGCCGATAGCAAATACACTGCAAAGAGAGTGCTACCAGTCTCAAGTCATCTGTTTATCTCTATAATACATAAGCCTTTATTTACCTCTTGATAGATGTAATCACTAACACATCGATGCACTGTACTTACATCTACAACATACTGATTAGAGTATGATAAACTGAAGATAGTCCTCATCATGCTGTAGATAGCTCAACAGAGACTAATTCTGCATTATTATAGACATGATAGAAGAATAGAAAAGAGAACATATTAAAATCCTGTGCAATAGAAATGGTGATGATTTCTATCGTAATTAATTAAAATATTCAGTTTCTAGTATCCTTTCACTAGGGGATATTAATAGGACATTTACATTATTCACCATTACATTATTCACCACTACAACCTCCAATAGCTGCAGTAATGGCATGCAATAAAATGGACAATAAGCCAGGTAATTGCCCTCGGTGAATATATTGAATATCTGATTGGTATTGTGTCTCGTATTGCCATTGATTACTTTACTGTGAGGGGTATCTTTTCACGAAGCTCTTATCCACTAAGAGACTGGTAGCGCTCGCTTTGCTGATAGCTAATACACTGCTAAGAGAGCGCTACCAGTCTCT
>JAUTBQ010161034.1:0-12701 GCA_032361185.1 Lepetodrilus ovalis | reverse complement strand
ATAAACTCGGGTACTCGAGTCCGAGTCGGGTCTTAACACCCGGGTACTCGAGTCCAATATTTTGGACTCGTCCGACCTCTAGTTCATAGTAAAAACCGTGTGAATAGCGACGAAACTGGCTACCTGAAAACTAGGGGTCCATTGTATTATTTCTAGAAATTTATCTTTTATTATGCTAGCAAAATAACTTAATCCATTCACTAATTAGTTAGTTGCCTGTTTGCTTATAAATATATAGCTACAAATAATAACTACCGGTATGTAGATCTACATGAATTATGTAAAATATTTAATTTACAGCAACTTATTATAAAAAGAAAATATATTTTTAATTTCTTGAAAAGTAAATATTGTAGAACTATTGCAATATATAAAATGGCAAATGTGGAGATCATTGCCCTCTGCGATTTTGACCAATATTTGCTCCACAGCTTTTCAGCCATTGTTCCATATAACCTTCTGATGGTCAATGATCCATTTGATCAAAACATCAAGTAATACAGAC
This sequence comes from Lepetodrilus ovalis, assembly GCA_032361185.1. Taxonomy (NCBI): domain Eukaryota; kingdom Metazoa; phylum Mollusca; class Gastropoda; order Lepetellida; family Lepetodrilidae; genus Lepetodrilus; species Lepetodrilus ovalis. Next base: position 12,196 of record JAUTBQ010161034.1, on the reverse strand, counting down.
TTATTACTGCAAACATAACCATAAAACATATATTTACAGAGAATCAGCCAATTTAGTCATATAAATTGGGAAGGGGGCCGTGATCTCCACCTGTTGTGGTTTAACGAAACCATTTATAATGACTAAAATCACCTGTCCAAACTCGTGTAACAGTTGAAGAAGTGCTCGATATCAGAGCCCCAATTTGTTCCGTGACAGAAAACCCCAGTGGTCTTGCCAAATGACCGCCGTATCTGAAACAATGTTAGTAGTAATCAGCTGATAATATAATATGCAAAGCCAGTCGCACTAAACGAAAGTTGAGGCACCAAGAACGATAACTCTGACCCCCTCGATACCAATAATTTACTACTTGTGTGTCACAGTAGCAGATCAAGTTAGCGCTTTTCTCATAGATCTAGAAGTAAATTTCCTAGGTAAATACGCTACTATTGTATGGTACATCAGTAAACAACAGTTGACGTTCAAATATATAAATGCAATCGGTGATCGATCTAGTTTTATATATTGAACACATGAATGAAAAATGACAATTAGGCCTACTTCTTTATGTTCTTCTTTAAATGAATGCATTTATTTCTTAGATAGATCTAAATACTAGTTTATGTTACACTAGTAAACAACATCTGACAGAAAAATGCATCAATTAAATCGAAGCACATATTTCACACATAACCTAAACCTAAATATATATATGGTAGAGGAAATGTATCATAAACGTATATAATGATATAATCTTACACCCATTCACTTTAATGGATTTCATGGCAATGTGTATAGGCTAAAACACGGCCAGAAAGTCAGCCAGCTTACCTCTGACATGTAGCTAAGGCTTCTGACCACGGCAGAGGGTAGTCAGGAAGAACCAGGAAACAGTTGGCGTAAATCTGGCTCCATCCTGAAATGCAGGCATATGCATGAACACTATTAATCAGAACTGTATGCTTGAATTTGGAAAATGATGTAGGTGCGAGATCGTAATCTTTTCTGTTGGAATTACCTACCGGTTTATTCAACTTTTAGCACTATATCATAACACAATACCAGTAGATATAGATTCATTTAGAAAAAAAAGAACAAAATATAATAATTTTGGCTTTCTCGTTCCCCATCCGACCCGCTTTAAAGAGTGGAGATGTTATTTGATACAAGCCATGTAATACAATACAACTAGGCCTATATATATATATACATGTATTAGTAAAGGCATATAAATGTATGTACTCGTAACTGAATAGACGCGATGTCGATACACGTATATTTAAAATACCATCCATATATCGATACTAACATTTTTTTGTAGTCACATCAATATACATCATTAGCAGCCTGTCAGAGCAGATTTGCAACATCAATATATCTATACAGTCCCTGTAATCATAGATCGATTTAATCAGGTAGACCATTTAACCATAAATGTTCCATATTCTAAATTTAAATTATTCTATAGAAGATCAATAATATACGGAAACTTCAACGTGCATTTTCGTCCTATTCATGAAATTCTATGAGTGTACTTATTGTATCCTATAAGGCATGCGATGAATATCATTAAAGGCACGTGTGAAACCATCCTCGAAACACAAACCTGTATGCCTAAATAACGGCCAGTTGACGGCTGTTGTGGACATAATGGTTTGTTTCTAGGATGACGTGAAACATGAAGAATTGAAAGAGCATCAAGTGTCTTCATGCAAATACTATTGAGAAATATTATGTGTAAAAATATCACATCTAAATAAAAAATCATGGACAATTTCCACGACCTTGTAACCCATGAACCGCTGAAAATCAAACATACACGATAACGATACATGCACCTTGTTATCACGTAACAATGCATTAAGTGTGTTCCCAGCTATTCCATACGTATGCCACGCACACATTTATTGGACTGAAATACAATTATTGTGAAACACGACTGTCTTAAATCTGGACTTAAACCCATCGAATAATATTGCTAGATGCCATGTTGGTATGCAAACTCATCGGATATCGGACGCAGCTCATCTCGTTTGGTTGCTACACTGATAGTTCATTGGTAGGCCTGTTAAAGGATCTTTCACACTTGGATTCTCAACCTGTGACGTATTTAGTACTGCCTGCCTTACATAGATTCACAGCAAACAATGTCGTCTTTCCAGGCCAGGACACCCCAGGTGAAAGTGTCCTGCCAGGATCTCGTCACGATTCCGCTTGGATCCTGGAACAGGACACCCATCTTTTGTTGTTGGTCTAATTCAGCTCAATCTCATTCCAATCAGATCCGAAATTGGCGCTATGATATTTACGAAGTTCGGCCAAAGACTGTCCAAAGAAGCGAATACTCTGAATTCACATCAATGGATTCAGCTCAGACGAATACGACACGACATATAGAAGACAGTCGGGTTTCGCAATAACTGTATTTCAGTCCTACGTGTACGCGTGACATTATACCAGAACGTCCACAACCAACACAACCCGTAGACGTCACAGTACATGCACCATGCTAATAACAAATACATAAATGATAGCAGTTCAAAATTGGTTGGGGAAAAAGAAACACGAAACAAAACATGTCAGCACTGGCTTCACGAAACAATGGTACCGCTTCTAAAAGTTAGGTACAAGATTTTAGAGATACAAATGTATGCTTTGTGAAGCTTAGCGTTGGAACCTATTCGAACACGAATGCTGATCCAAGCGGAAGAATGCTCAGTCAGATATTAGTAGCAATGTTCTATGTCATGTATGAGTAAATAAACATTGGATATCTTGTGGGGTAGGTATCACATGCATTGGAAGACATGCGGCCCTATTTCAACGTTTGGCGGTGCATGCAGTCCGTGTTGACCCCTTTATAAATACGTACCTCGTATTGTCGGAGAACCAGATGTAGTAACGATAGCTTAAAACAGAAGGTGGAGATGAGAGATGAAGGGTTAAAATGAAAAAATTAAAAGAACATAGAAAGCTAGCATTGCAAGTGCGGGACAATGGTGCTTTGAATTACGCATGATAATACCAGTGGCCACAATAACAAATAAGTAAATTATTGTTTAGTGCTTTTGTATGTTAACCCTCTCCAAAGGAGTTACCATAAAAAAACACAGTGCAATTTCTTACTCCAGCAGCGAAAGGGTTAACCATCACTTCTGTCTACAAGTGATACACGTGTAGACCATTTCAAACACACGAATACCGTCTATAGGAATTGACGGTGAACCAAAACGTGTACCGTTTCATGACAAAATAAGGACAATTATATTGTGTTTCTTGATTATTTCTTGGCATTGTATTCATTGTCACTATTGCATACAGTGTCACAGTTGTTAAAGGCATACTATCACGGTTGATTGGCCTAGATAATGGCAAAACCAATTTCTGAGACTATTTACGTTTCTTTTGTGCACCCAAAAGTTGTTATTTACTGGTATACTACGTCTTCATATATGTTATAATAATTATTAGTCCTGACTAATAATTATCTTGTCTTTGATGTATTCATGATATATTAAGCAATCGTAGTTCTTTCGTCGTATCCATTTGAGGGTTATTTCCCCTTACGTTAATATAAAGAAGGACAAAGAACTACGATTGTTCAGGTTGTTATATAAACATAAAATCCAATACAGTTTGATGAAATTGAATTTTGCCTACCGTACAGCGATAGAAAGGTTTTTGGAAGTACAACATGATTATATGCATACATGTCAAGTCAATGTACTTTGTGGAACTTTGTAGCTAAGAACTAGTCAAAAACGACCATAAATATAGGTGATAGTATCCATTTAAAGACTGTAGTGACAAACTTGTAGATATAATAACTCATGTACGACTTGCTTCTAGCATAACAGGGTGCTGAGGTACAGTGCCCACCTCTTCATCCCCACGTCTAAGAAGTCTGCCTCTTACGAGCAGAATCGATCAATATGACTCTTGCCATGGTCAAATAAAAGCTCCATATATAATTGATCACACGAAGCTCGTTAATCATGCATATAGTTACGTACTAGTATAGTCTCTACATATAGACCCAGAACACAGGTGCTTGTCTTGAAATGAGAGCATGCATGCGCCATGATGAGGGAAAATAAATGTTTTAAACGATTTTCTCAAATTATGTGTTTCATTTTATTGTGTAAACCGTCAGATAGCCCGCAGCGGCACATAGCCCGCACCACCTAATATATCCACTTTTTTTTTACGTATAGCCCGCGGGCTATACGCAGGAAATTACGGTATGTATTTAATGTGAATGTGAATTGCAAATCTTTACGGTAACGCAGCCGACTAGATCGAGTTCGATATATCACGATCAGTAATCTACGTTGGTGTAAATCATACTATTAGCATTTATAAGTCCCACCTAGAGATGCAGTATTTCTAAGAAAGACACGTACATTCCTTATGAAGGATAACTAACTATTATAAACTGATGAAATTATGCTTATGGAATATTGACGATTTTTGTCGGTATTCTTTATACTGATCCAAAAGGGCACCAAACATGAGTGTAATCCATGTGGTGTCATTCACAGCTAGCGAAAACGTTAGCTGTCTTGATAGGGTGTTCGGGCCAGGACATAATTAGTATATAACGTGGATACTCAATAATAAACCAGGACACCCACGTGAAAATCTTTTGCCAGGATCCTGTTAAAGGATTTTATTAGGATCATAGAACTGGACACCGAACATTTCTTGTGATTCTACATTGTTTTACAGTACTATGCACTAGTAGGGCTTATATGAGTCCATGGGACCAAGTGCATGGCATTCCGTGGGACATACACGAAGATTGTCAACCAACTAATACACATTATAGTGTTCGGGGTATCGTTTCTCGAAGCTCTTTTATCCACTACTAGACCATAGAGCTTGTTGTCTGGTAGTAGATAAGAATGCTTTGACAAACAATGCCCTGGTAAAGTAGGCATTCATGCATGGCGCTGACTGAATCCCAAACACAACATGAAGCCAATGACTAATATGTATACGTATTAATTGCATAAGGCAAGCTTAGTATTGATAAGGTACATCAATGAAACTGAGAAAGTGCTGCTGTTGATGGTATGCAATATTATATGTATCAATAATAATGTGCACCATGAAGGCTATGTTATAATCTGTATGAGTATTAATTGCATACGCTAAGCTTAGCATTGATATTATACATCAATGAAACAGCATAATTTATTCACGAGACAACGAGACATGAATGTGCTGATGTTGATGTTATCTTATCAATGTGTGCAGGTATTTACACATAGTCAGTGTGCCTGTTAGAACTGGAGGTCATAATCACGATTGAAAATGCTTTTAACAATGTATCGTATAGTTCTTACCATTGGGGCATGATAACTGCAAGTTCTGGCCAACCTGGAACATAGAACATAAATATTGGTATCCAGCACAGATAGGCCTACATTATATACATTAAATGGTACACGGAACATATACGAATATGTATAACAAAACATACTATATATACTTGCGCCATAAAACATGTTAAATAGTGCACTCAATTCACATTGGCACTATAAAAATACGATACTATAGAACATAGCATATACAAAAAAACATGATACCGTCGAAAATAGCTTAGAATCAGTGTCCGAAATTACCGCTGGCCAGGACATTTCTTCCAATGCTAAAAGTATCCTAAGGGTCAATAAATTTATGTGGTTTCTTTTTATACACATTTGTTATTTGTATCATTATTCGGGCCAATAAGTTTCCAGCGGTTATTTCAAACACTGCGTAGAACATAAAATGCTATAGAAAATTGCAACTTGCCGTATGTGCAGAATAAAAGTTTAGTATCGAGCATAAACTAATCTATAATATTTAGTAAACACATTGGATCCACTTGCCATTCCTGGTATTATCCAGGAATGCCTGTAGATGCAGCATTAACCCCTTAAGGCCCGGTGACTTGTACAGAAGTCAAGCACATAATGTGCTCGTGTGTTCGTAATATAACTGGGATCAAATTAACTTTGGTTGTTTCTTGTAGAGGAATAACTAACGTTTTATGTTTTAATATATATATAAATTAATTTATTTTATAGTTATAATGCTTTTATTTCAAGCAATTTTGACTTCTGTACAAGTCACTGGGCCTTAAAGGGTTAATATACCCAAATTAAACTAATAAATAACATATATGAATGGCCAAAAACATTCGTTATCTCCGGTAATCATGGTAATAGAAGGATATCGTAGGATATTGTCATATATTTATCATTTACACAAACGGTTTCGAGAACATTAAGGAAAATCATACTTCGTTATAAAAGAAAGCTATTGTTAATTGGCACCGAAAGCAACCAATTTAGGAACTAATATTGAATATAGGCGACATATTATTTCCTCTTGGAATTGAACAGCACTGCTAGGCTAGTCGATAAATCTAACTTCGATCTATACACTAACTACGTCTTTATGTTCTGTCACTGTGAATAGCCGCTTGTAGCGCCTTGCAACTTTATAGCAATAGGAATAGTATGGCTTTAGCGATACGACGAATAGACCTTTGTCGACAGCCATTTCATAAGAGCAGTATTATAGACTGCTAACGTCTTCGCGTGATTAAGCACGTAACATGGGAGTTATTGACCCGAGTCGACTTTTTAATTCTAAGCTGGATTGAACTGATAGTCTTCATGTTGGCATGATCAGTAAACTGTTTTATACGAGCATAACTAAACATCAACCTCTATACACAGAATAATTCTTTTGAAATTGTTTCGCTGCCATGATGACTGTAGAGTACGAGCTGTCGGTAGACGATGAACTAAACCAATACCTATCAACTTGGCACATCTACTATACTATATAGTGCATACGGTACTTACTGCACATAGAGGATATAACACTATCCCCATACCAATGTTATACCCACGCTGCAGCTGTAGACGTCGTATTTAATATGGAACATTAGAATACAATTGAAAAGAATATATTAAAACTAAAAGAGAGCGTCTTCATTTGGCAGGAGTGTTCCAAACCACCTGTACATTGACTATACACATTATTCAGCAGCCTCGTTCCCAGGTCAACTATTTTAACATAGCATACACAAAGTGGATGCCGTTGTGAGGAGTTTGATTATTCAGAGTTAAATTGTAAAATTGCTGAATAATCCTTACGATGATAAAGGTTAAATCATCACGATATTAAACTAACTCATACAGGACGGCTTTGTAAACTAGTAATGCATAACACCCACGTAATCTCAATAACAAAGCACGCCCCTACTTCTACACGTAAAACCTCTCCGTGAGGTCTCGTTAATTAACACTTACATTATTACAGGATTTCCTCCACCCGTAAGCAATTCAGTGCGAAATAGCTATACAATACATGTATGAAGAATCTGCCATGACAGAATAGTTCATGATTTTGAAACGTACATGTACAGTGGTAGTGATTACATTCTCGAGAACCACACTTGTATGTAAGCAGGAACTTGGTTTGGGTTTAGAGGATGTGTGGCTCAATGGTGAATGTATACCAGGGCTTCCGTATACGAACACCGGCATTACTACTGAATAATCGGAATCAATTATGCTACATAGGTCGGAAGGTCATAGGGCATGGAAGCAACTAACTGTATAAGGCAACCATCGTCCGCAGAAATGGCATACGTGTTTCTATTGCAATGGCTGGAGTTAGGGTAGCTCCAAATTCATCTAGCCATCCCTGCTGACTATAGCCTACGTTTTATTTATTTATTTATTTATTTTTGTATTCAGATCAGTAGATTTGAATACATTATGTAATTTTATGTCCTGAAATTGGAATATTCATGTTTACATACTGTTTTGGTGTTCAATACTAAGGCTATAAATTGCATATGAACATATTACATAATGAGAGAGAAGCGCGGAAACAAGATAAAATTATGAAACATTATATTCAACGGTTCAAGCTATGCATCAACTGTCACCATATCCGTTCAAACCTACGTGTATATATGGATATGAACAGGGGTCTTCCATATCCATATTCATATTAACCCTCTCCCTGCTGGATTAGGCACTGCTGTTTAGGGCATCTCCGGTTGCCTGCAGCAGGGTGAGTGTTAAATGAGTGTATGGTCCCCAGGGAAGGATATACAAATACTTATCAACGACCAATCGCGGAACTATTTTCGAATTTTATTTTAATGAACTCTAAAAGATTTTCACGAAACGTCATTGACAAGGACCAGCGTTAGAGTTACGTTAGAGTTACGTTAGAGCATAGATTATAATCTATGGTTATAGTGACGTCGTTTCGTACACGAGAGTCTATAGCTAGGTATTCTACAATTGTCCTGTATATAGGATAAACTGGGAATTCGGTTCCTCACCTGCCCACTCATGCAATTATACCCACATTATACCAGTAGTAGGTTATATTAAATACGATCAATGTGACAATGACACCGTGACATAGGACAATAATCAATATGATGTCCCACTGCGCCGAGTCATTTACAAAACCACCCGAGTCATTCACAAAACCACCCGAGTCAGAAGTAATAGTAAAGAGTATGCAATATATATATTTCATTGTTAGTAGAACGAAAGTAATCCTATGGACAGGTTCTCGATATAAGGATATAAGTTCCCAATGTTGTCATTGTGGGATTACAATAGGATCCATAACCTAATAGTGCTATGTCAATCTTGATATTGTCTGGAAAATCTCACTTGTATTCTGTTGATTGAAGTCTCTCATAGCAACGGGTGTTACTACAGCGTACCAAACAATGACTAACAATAGATTGCACATGATATTATAGAGCAGTTGCTAATTAGTGGGTTCGTTTCCAATTAGCTAGAGAGTGTGATATGTATTTGGCATGTCTTATTTGGAGCAAAACGGAAAAAAAAGTGCTGTACTTACGCATATTGTGTGTATTTATCTTATTCACAGTGAAGGGAATATAATATCATTTCCAACTAATTAGGAAAAACCTGCTCCTGAAAGATTTACATGATATGAATTTCTATTATGTACACTATCACAACAAAACATGAGCGAATAATATGTACACGATGGCTAATAACGAAAGAGGTGAGCACAAATGTTTACCTTTGTTAAAGAAAAAGCCTTTATTTACAAGAATTTATTTTAAAACTTTTTCTTTTAATTTCTTTAAAAGGTATGGAATTGTTAATATCCAACTGTACGGCATATTACTTTCTTTTATCTTTCGAACAGTACTAGATCCGCATTATTTAAATGGAGTGACATATAGTATGTTTTAGAAGCCGTAATTATTATTCGTTGTGAAGGTCATCTTCAGTCACGCATTGAAACATGATACCATACAGAAAGGAGAGAAAACAATCCACCCTAACAACAAATCGCTGTATTGGTATCATTGAACGTTGTGTATTCACTGGTGACAGGTAAAATTAGGATTAGCATGGTATTGTGCTGACTGGGTCCACTCTATTTGAGCAGATACGTCAATACAGGAATTGGCAGACATCTAGAAACCTGGTTTTACACACGTATACATGTAAATATCAGTATTTAACCATGTTAACCGTGTCTAAAACGCAAATTTTAGCTGGGAATATGCAATGATATATATGCAAACTTATTATGCAACATCATCTGTAACGTACATGTGCTAGGCACTTTAATAAACTATTATTACATTTTACTTTTACGTATTTCGCTTTGGCTTGAACTTCTGTTTCGAAGCATTGTGGACATCGCGTTGTACTACATACTGGAAAATCTCAGTACCTTCGCCCTAAGGCAACCACAACTTGTTTTAACTTAAAGAAATTTTGATATTTTCCGTGGGACATCTGCACCATCTATGTTTCGTGTCTCACAATAGCAGAAACGTTGCTATGGGATCTCTCCCCACAACAACAGACCATTGAATTACGGTGAAATGTACTGCGTAGAACTTAAGTTCACGCTCACTCTCATACTCGTGTTCTATTAACACCTTCCTCTGATAAAGAACAACTCCTCCGTTCCAATTAATTAATTCATCCATAATTAATCATTGTCTACAAACGTCAATAGATAGGCGCGAAGGCTCTGAGGATGTAGTTCTGCTCGAAGATGCGTTGGAGCCGAGAGTATAATATGTAGCGTATAATATCATTGTTTCCTACAACGCTCCACTTGGTTTTATGTGAAAAGAACAAAAGTCTAGTATAAAGAACAGAACATGTGTAAACTGAAAATTGAATCATGATTGCATATGTGCCGGTGTGCGTGTGTGAGTCTCTGTGTGTGTGTGTGTGTGTGTGCGTGTGTGTGTATGTGTGTGTGTGTGTGTATATATATATACATATACCTAAGGGGAGATTGAAATGAATGACAAAGTGAAAAAGATAATTTAACGTGATATGGAGGCCAATATGTCGTGATATGTAAAGGTAAATGGAGTGAGGTAATGCGCGTGCGTGTGGTTAAAAGGCATTATTATTTTAACTTATTTGCTTGTTTTATAATGAGACTGCACACATAACCAATTAACTGGAACGTCTAGACTCGCATGTAATGTAAAGCATACAGTAGGCTACAGATTTAAAATGTGTCAATCTTACGTTCGAATCGATCAAGCCATTGCTGAGGAGAGATCAACTTCAATAAATCGTTAAATTATCTACAAGACATACTAGATGGTCATGACATGAAGAGTTGAGCCGTCTTCTGTAATCTGAAACCAATCTATTATTTATCTGCTTGAGTAATTTGGGTGTTGGTGTCCCTAGGCATAGCCTATAGTATAGGCAATGGGTACACTTGTATATGACTAGGCTTGCCTATACGTATTAAGCTTGGCAGTTGTACCCACTTTATCCCCTAATTAACACTACACGTTACTGGTCTAGCCAATGGTATTGTTAGCCAATGGTATAGATGTACCAATGCATGCTATGGTGGCTCTGTATTGATATTGAATACATACCTACATGATATTGTACACTGAGTGTGTAGAGAAACTATATATATACACAAACATTCTCTGACGTTTGGTCATTAACCCGGTCAGCAAACCTATCGGAAATGAAAAGTTTGTACTAATAAAAAAGGGGAAATAAATCACGGGTTGTAGACATCTCTCATGTATTTACCTGAAAGTACATATATGGTGGTACGTGATCCCATGCAGTGCTTGACTGACCGCTCGGGTGAACGTAAAGCACGTTCGAGTTCGGCTGGTATGTGGATGGGTGACGTAGAATCTGAGAGTAACTAGTATTCGTTCCTGCCCCACAATGAATAATAGGCTGACAACCCCGTGATGTTAGGCAAGGGTCTTAGTTCGAACACACCTTCTCTCACCCAGCAGAGGATGGGTACCCGGAAGGATGAAATTGGAATGTTAATGCTAACCATTATAACGGCTTCAATGGCAGCTTGGGATGAATATTCCCCAGGAAGTTGAGAAGGAACTCGAGAGCACACCGATCCATTTGCCAGGGTACCTGGTCAAGGCCACGTTCGATAATGATGGACCATTTGTCTGCACATGTATATTGGGCAACGAACTACATTAGCAAACGTGAGATAAAAAAAGAACTATGACAACAAACCGTATTATTATTATTATTATTATCATCATCATCATCATCATCATCATTATTATTATTAGTTAAGGTATACAGTAACCTACATTGTATATTGAATATCAATATATGTGATCACTCTATATGTTACAGTCAAACTGTGAAACCAGTCAAGTTGTGAAATGACTGAAATCTTCGTTGCATTTCGATATATTCAGAATTTTTTTAGAATGCCTGAAATGCAATAAATGACTGCCTTTATTTGACAGATGGACTGGCATGAGTTTGATGAAATAAAATGAAGATAATATGTACATTGTAATATATAAATTGGTGTAGGTATTCATACACTTTTGTGTGAATAATAATAATATAAATGCGTGCAATTTTGTGTGAATACATATACACAATCTTAATTTTCTTTCATCAAACTCATGCCATTCCATGTGACAATTAAAAGGGAATAATATTGTCATTTCAGGCTTTTACAAAATTGACTTAGTGAACTGGAATTCAATGAAGATTTCAGCCATTTCACAAAATGACTGGTTTCACAATCTGACTGTAACATATATACCAGTTTACTAGGAAGATGAGCGTTACTTGACCAGTATTCCTAACCAAAATTGCTTATGATATTCTTTATAACCTCGTCTATTTGATTGACCGAAAAT
>JAUTBQ010161023.1:0-12701 GCA_032361185.1 Lepetodrilus ovalis | reverse complement strand
TGGATGAAAATCCACCTTTTGTGATATTGAAAATGGTGGAATGCTTCTACCCTACAAGACTTAGAAAAAGTATAAAACCTCATAACTTAACAAATAATAGTTCCTGACAAGAACTTATTTATCAATCTAAACTATTTCAATTTTTCTCATATTTTACTAAACTATTTTAATATTTTACCGATTTAGGATTTATATCAATTCCTAAAGAGGCTGAAAGTGTTTAAAAATAGTATATTTGCTTTATCATTACTTATATATACAGGGTGCGGTGGAAGCCAATCTTCTGATCTACAACCCAATATTACTCAAAGTGGATATAAAGCGCATACTATTGGAAAACTAGACCCTTTATATGAAAAACAGTGGTATCTTTACGAGCGATTTGGTATCAATATCGCACCAGTTTGGAAAGAGTATCTAGGTGATGGTGTCTCTATCGCTGTGGTAGATTCTGGTATCGAAGCTGCTCATCCTGATTTGGTGGAAAATGTTGACTTAGTTCGTTCTCTTCGTTATGTTGATGGTAGCAGTGATCCAACACCTACAACGGCGGAACTCTTAGATAGTTCTGTGGATGGCTCACATGGGACTGCAGTTGCGGGTATCATCTCAGCTAGCCATAACGATATAGGTATCATAGGCATAGCGCCAAATGCAACACTTGTGGGGTTAAATGTCTTTAGCCGTCCTGATGATAGTGCTTTTGAAGATGCTATGAAACATGACGATGTTGATATCTCATCAAACAGCTGGGGTGTGGATTTGTCATCAAATCTTGTTGATGATAGGGTTGTTTTAGAAGCTATTATCTCAAAGATGTTAACTGATCCTATCATCTATACTTTTGCGGCTGGAAATGATGCTTCAAACAGTGGTTTTAGCTCAGTTTTAAACAGTAGATACACACTGGTTGTTGGTGCTTCAACACGAGAGGGAAAGTTAGCAAGATATAGCAACCATGGAGCAAATATTCTCTGTGTTGCACCTGGTGGAGAGAGTCAAAAGATCGTTACAACAGACTTGATTGGTAACAGTTATGGTTACGATATAGATGGTGATCATTTTGATATATTTGAAAATCAAAATTATGAGTATAGTGACTATTTTAGTGGTACTTCTGCTGCTGTTCCTATGGTTTCTGCTGTAGTAGCATTGATGCTTGAAGCAAATCCTAACTTAGGTTATCGAGATGTACGATATATCTTAGAACATACAAGTAGACAGATAGATAAAACGGACTCTTCATGGAAACAAAATGGTGCTGGTTTGTGGGTTAGTAACTATTTTGGTTATGGTTTAGTTGATGCCCAAAAAGCAGTATCTATGGCAAAAATATTTAAAACACTTCCACGAGAGATAACGACACAAAAAAAGATACAAAAAAGCATAACCATACCAGATGATAACAGAGTTGGTATCGAGTTAACATTTGAGATAGATGAAGATATGGTCATCGAACATGTAACACTCCAAATAGTTACAAATCATGAGCAAAATGGAGACTTAAAAATCAAGCTTATATCACCAGCACAAACAGAATCGATAGTTACTGATGGAGATACAGATATACAAGATGATTTTTCACCTTGGGAGTTTGGAGTTTTAAGTTTTGTTGATGAGAAAAGTCGAGGTAGTTGGAAACTTCAAGTAAGCGACCGACAAGTAGGTCATATAGGCGATTTAAAATCTGCAAAATTAACAATACATGGACACAAAAGATGAAAACAATACTATTTTTACTGATATTTTTACTACAAGCAAAGGCTGTGATACTTACTTATCCGGATGGAAAAAAAGAGTTTTTTATACAAGAAGATGTTAAAAGTAGAGCATTGACAGATAGAAGTTACTATAAAAATGGTGTGGTATCTAAGAAGACACTTTTTAAAGATACACGAAAGATATATGTTAGCTTCAAAGAGTTGATGGATATAGAAAAGTTTAAAACCAAGTACAATCTTATCATGTTAAAAGAGACAAATGAGATGTTTCATACTTATTTGTTTGAGATAAAAGGCAAGGTTGATGTGGTAGAACTTTGCTCAATCATCAACCAAAAAGAGCAGGTTAGATACGCTAAACCAAACTGGAAATCACCTAGGTTTACGCACTAAAATTTAAGCTTATATCATAAGGTAGGGTGGAAAAATCCTACCATGATTAAGAGTGTTTTTCGTTAAAACTTAGGTGATCCATCCATCTCATGGTCTGAAGAAGTGTTGTTTTTATCACCACCAAGAGGTGTGCCTTCATCTTGAAGTTTTTGTTCATAAGCCATCATCTCCATACGAACTTCATGGATTTGAATCTCTGTGACGTTTTCTTCTTGGCTCCAAGTAACTTCTATATCTCCACCATATTCTGTACCCATCTCTTCTATCTTCTTCGCGTACTCTTCGATGTCTAAACAGATTTGACTTGAGTCCTCTTCTGTTGTATCTCTTATCTCGATGTACCATCTGCCTACGGGATTTGATTTTATGATAGACTCAAAAATAACTGCCATGTTTGTTCCTTAAATATGTTTGTCATGATTATATATTAATCTTGATAATAACTAAATTTTCTGTTAGTAGTAGAATAATACAGTTTTTAAAGTAAAAAATTATATAATTATTTAACTATTTTTTAGGTATTATCAAATAAGTTTACATATTTTCAAGGAGTTAAAATGAATTTTACAGGCAAACTGTTTTCAAATGCTGTTTTGGGTGCTACCGCGGCACTTTCAATATTTATACTAGGTTGTGGAAGTGGTAGTAGTTCTTCACAGAGTTGTTGTCAATCACCAAAGCTAGAATCAAAAATCAAACAAGAAGAAAAAGTTGTACCAGTTCCAGAGGTTAAAGGTAAAGAGATAATCTATGTAGATAGAAATGTTACAGTTGTAGAGTATAGAGATAGAAATATAACAGTTATTCACTATGTAGATAGAAATGTTACTGTTGATGTTATCAAAGTAAGACCAGAAGCAACGATAACAGGTCTTGTTGATGGTGCTGTTCTAAAGGGTGATACTTTAGCTATAGATGGTGTAGATAGTTCAGATACAGATGGAAATGTTACAAGTTACAAATGGATGTTAGATGATGTTGAAATCTCAACATTACAAAATCCTACGATTTCGCTTCCAACACAAGAGGGTAATCATATGTTATGTCTAACAGTAACAGACAATGATAGTCTTACAAGTAAAGAGACTTGTAAAGCATTTGTGATACCACATATCAATCTAAATCCAACTGCGGCTATAAATGTAGCAGCCAATCCAAACTCTCAAAACGGAAAGATAAGAACAAAATGCCCACTAACTCTTTCAGGTACAAAAAGCCTAGCAAATGATGGAACTATCACTTCATATGTATGGACACTTGATAATAGTAGGACTTTAAATGGTAAAGATCAAAGTGTATCGTTTGATACTGAAGGTTCTCATGAAGTATGTCTAGAAGTAACAGATACAAATGGACTTAAAGATAAAAACTGTAGAACAGTTGAAGTAGAAGGGCATGGAGAACCGACAGCAAATCTAACTATCACAGAAGATGGAACTAATAAACTTATGACTAAAGATACAATCTTTACAAGAGGTGAACAATACAACTTATCATGTGCTGGTAGTAAAGATGATTGTGACAATGAAGCACCAATGACTTGTTCATGGAAAGCACATAGTTATAGAATCGAGAATGGAAACAAAGTAGATTATAAATCTGATTGTATGAAACATAACAATGCTCCTAAAGTAGGTCCAGAGTCTTGGGTTAAGCTATGTGGTACAAGTATTAGTCGCTATAGATATGTAGAGATTGAGCTAACTATAACAGATCAGTTTGGTAACACTAAAACAAGAACAGATGTTTTTGAAGTTGCTCCATAGGTTATAAACCTTTTTAAACTAGAGTGGATCTTTCCCACTCTAGCACTTCTTTTGATAAATTAAATATACTTAATCTTAAACATTTTTTCTTAAATTATTTTAAATAGTAGACTAATCATATAGCATGTAGAATAGTTGAATGAAAGAGATACTTTTTTTGATAGTTTTACTATTTGTTTATATAGGTTTGGGTTGTGAAAACTCAGATACTTACATGGTTGATAAAGTTCAAAAAAAAACTAAAATAGTAAAACAACAAAAAAAGAAAAACATCTCAAAACAAAATCATATAAATACTTTAAACCATGAAGAGATAGTAGCACTACTAGAGACACATAGTTTTTATGAACCAGCTTATAACATCTGCATGCCAAAAGATAAAAACTGTAGGATGAAAGACTTTTTTGTCAAAAGGACTTTTGAGCACTTTGATGAAAATACAACTCTTATAAATTACACTTCTGAGTTCATATATAGTGATGATGTTTTACTTTTAAACAGAGTTCAAGAAGCCAATCTAAGAAATGATAAACTTTTTTATAAAGATAACAATGGTTTTTATAAGATAAGTATAGCGAGTGTGGATTATATCTTATGTAGGTTTTACAATGCTTTAGGTATACCCGATAAGAGGCTTGATAAAAGGGTATATTTTGAGCTAGAGAAGGCTGAAGAGTATTATGAGGTTTTAAAAAAAGATGTTGAAAAAGACTTTCAGGCTTTGATGGCTGGAAAAACTTTTTATTATCTTCAAGAGGGAAAGTTTCTAATCAAGTTGAAGTTTGATGAAAAGTTTACCTCAAGTACAGGTGTTGTGATAGCAGGTGATGAGGTAGGACATAAAGGAACAGCAAGCTTTACAACACATGGACGAAAGTTTCGATATGAAAATGGTGGCTATATGGAACTTGTTGAGATTGGTGAGGATTATCTCTCTTTTTCACTTTACACTGATGAAAATCCAGATGATTCTATCTTTGTAAAGATGTTTTTTAAAAAACAAAAAGCAGAAGAGTACTTTAACTTTTTTAATTCAAATAGTGCTAGCATGCATAAAAACTAGGAAAATTTATATGATGAAATATCTTAAAAAACTACTTCTATTAAGTATCTCTTTGACACTATTTGTCTCATGTGGTTCATCTAAAAGTGCATCTTCTCCAGATCAAGAGATAAAAAGAGAAGAGCAAGTATATGGAGAAGTTGGAAAGAGTAAAGTTGCATTCGAAGTATATAAAAAAGATGGAGGGATTGTTTACTACCCCGAAAATATCACCAAAGAAAATCCTACACCAGTTGTCTTTTTGGAAGCTGGTTGGTTTACAAATAAGCTTGAACCAAGTGAACACAACAGTTCTACGATGTATAAAACTTTGATAGACTTTGTTGTAAGTCATGGAGTTACACTCATCTATGCACCTAGCAAACAGAGTAAAAACAATCTTGACACATTTGTTAAGTTGGCAAAAAGAGATGATGTTTTACCGTATATAGATACAAGCCGCATCGGTGTTATAGGTCACTCTTCAGGTGGGGGACATACTTACTACGATATGAAAAAACTTAGTCAACAAGGGTGGGGAGCAAATGGTAGGTTTGTGTTAGCCTGTGACCCATGGTTTGCTTTTGGTATGAAAGAAGATGACTTAAAAACACTTCCGACAAATACAAACATAATCATCCAAAAGTTTAGTAAAAACCAATCAACAGATCCAAGGATCAGTCTTACAACCTATGAACTGTTAGACTCTATCGTAGATACACAAAAAGATTATCAAGTTTATAAAGATGCAAACCATAGTTATATCCAGGATTACACAAG
Source organism: Lepetodrilus ovalis (assembly GCA_032361185.1). Classification (NCBI taxonomy): domain Eukaryota; kingdom Metazoa; phylum Mollusca; class Gastropoda; order Lepetellida; family Lepetodrilidae; genus Lepetodrilus; species Lepetodrilus ovalis. The sequence goes on along the minus strand of JAUTBQ010161023.1, from coordinate 6,999 downwards.
AGCTGAACCTGTAGCCAAAAAGAGTATATCAGAACTAAAACATGTCTTAAAACCTTTAGATGCATTGATCTCATATACTTTCAAATCTAAAGAATCTGCAAGAAAGTTAGCGTTAGATATAGGTAGCGATAACCCAATCGCTGATAAGATAGAAGAGATAAAAGCAAAAGAGTTGTATCAGTATGGATGTAAAAATAACTACCTAGGAAAACTGATAAACTATTGTGAAATTTTGCCATGAAAACTTATAAATTTATATCATGGAATGTAAATGGTATCAGAGCAGTAGATAAAAAAGAGGCTTTAAAGTGGATAGATAAGGCAAATGTTGACTTTTTATCCCTTCAAGAGATAAAAGCAGAACGTGAACAAATCCCTGAGACTATCTTTGATAGAGAGTATCAACATATCCATATAAACTCCTCTTCTAAAAAAGGTCAATCAGGTGTGGCACTTTTTACAGATGTCCAGCCTTTAAATCATGATATAACACCTCACGTAGATATACTTGATGAAGGTCGTATCAATGAGTTTCACTTTGAAAATATCGCTTTTTTCAATGTTTACTTTCCAAACGGACAGAGAAATGAAGAGAGATTGGTTTATAAGATGGCATTTTATAACCGTTTTTTAGAGCATCTTGAGAGTTTAAGAGCTGAGGGTAAATCCATCATCGTTTGTGGAGATGTAAACACAGCCCATACACCTATCGACTTAGCAAGACCAAAAGCAAATGAAAATACTTCGGGATTTTTACAAATAGAGAGAGATTGGATGGATAAGTTTGTCTCTTGTGGTTATGTTGATACTTTTCGTCACATACATGGTGAGTTACCCGATAAATATAGCTGGTGGTCATATCGTGCAAATGCAAGAACTAACAATGTAGGTTGGAGAATAGACTACTTTTTTGTTTCAGAGGATTTGAAAGATAAGATAAAAGATGCTTATATACTTGATGATGTTTTAGGAAGTGATCACTGTCCGATAGGTTTGGAAATAGAAGTTTAAAACAGACTTTGTCGTCATAAGGAGTGCAATCTTCTAGGAGTCGAATCAAAGTCTGTTAATGTAATTATATATAAGAAAAACAAATAGATAGTAAATGAAGTTTTTTGATTTGCTGATGTAAAAGGTAGATTTTCATCCACCTTTCAAAGCTCTACTCGATACAGATTTATTGCCATTTATAGTAAATAACCGTATCGGTGTTTCCTTCTTCTAAGTGATCAGGAAAGTCATGTGAGTCAATCTTCTCTACGATAAGATAGCCTTCGTTGTCATATTCATAATAGTGATCATAGGAGACTCCATCATCGTCATATGATAAATCTATCCTTTTAACTTCTTTACCTGAGTTATTATAACTTCTTTTATGGTGTGTAGGGTTAGAATCATAAGAGTCCGCATAGTACTCTATCACTCTATTTTGGTCATCATACTTAAATGTCTCCGTAAAGTCTAAATCATCTTGATAAGGGTCAAGATTAATGAAGTTTTCTCTCTTTAGAATATTTCCATTTGCATCATAGTCATATGTTGAGTACCATTCTGTTTTATTTTCATTATTTTTATAAATAGATATTCTATCTCCATGAGAGTTATATTCATAACGCAGAAAAGATTTAACTGTACCATCAGCATTTAGTGTCTCTCTTTTTTCAATTTTTCCAATGTTGTTGTAAAAATATCTATAGAAATCTGGATCATCAGACTTATACTTTACTATATCACCATGGTCATTGTAGTGGTTTGTAGAATGTCCATTATTTTCAGTTTTTAACTTGCCATTGTCATGATATGTATAGCTGATGACCTTATCTATATCACCATCATTGTTCTTATCTGTAGATTTACTTATTAAAAGCTTTTTTATATTGCCATTTCCATCTTTGGTGAATTCTAAAGTTGTTTCAACATCATAAGAGTTGTTATAAAAAAGTCTAGCTTCATAGTTACCACTAGATAAGTTAGATATATCAATCATCGTAGGATTATCAACCCAGTTCCAAGCTTGTACGTTATCCCAATCATTTGAGTCTCCTTTGTTGTAGATACCTATCCAAGCTTGATCTGCTGTAGTAGAGTTAAAGGTTATAGAACTATTTGATTGGTTGTTTATCTCTAAGTTTGCTTGGTTGTTGTTCCCGCCATCTTTAGTAAAGCTTACCGTTGCTTCAACCTCATAAGAGTTGTTATAAAAGAGTCTAGCTTCATAGTTACCAGATGGTAAGTTTGCTGTACTCATAGAGCTACTTAAACGAGCATCAACCCATCTCCATTCTTGAACATTGTCCCAATCATTTGAATCTCCAACATTGTAGATACCTATCCATGCTTGGTCTGCATTTGTAGAGTTAAAGATTATTCTATTGTCAATCTGTTCAGCGATAGATATAGATGCGTTGTTATGTTCTCCTACACTATAAGCATAAGTAGCAAACACATCATAGCTATTGTTTAGAAAAAACCTAACTTCATAATCTCCTTCATCAGTAACAAGAGGCAAAACTCTCTCATCATAGTTACCAGCTTCATTGTGAACTAAATCATTTGCCCATGACCAAGTTATCACATTGTCCCAATCGTTACTATCTCCAGCTTTATAGATAGCTACCCAGTTAGAACCTTCATCTCCCCCTACATTGTCATAATATTTGTTAAAGTTTAAGATGGCATTGGTATCTTCTTTCCATATATCTACTTGAAATGAAAATAGAGAAGTTGTTAAAATAGTCAATACCAATAATAGTTTTTTTAGCATCATGCCCTTCCTTTATAAAGTTTGGCTATATTTTAACATAGTTACCAATAAAAGGACAATAATATTTAAACCTACTTATTATTATTTAAATATTTGTTACTTTTTGACATGCATTTGCCTTTTTCTAAAAAATATCAAATACCCTTTTGTAGATGCTATAAAAAGTGCTATAAAGACATTGAGATAAACCAAGCCAACAACACCAAAGTTATATATGATAAGAGGTGCTAAGATGATATTTAACACACCTGCTATCATGACTATGGTATTTAAAAGTTTTGTTTCTCCTATAGTAACGAGTATATTTGTAAACTGATGACCATATAGATAAAATACTAGGATAAAAGACATGATTTGTAAAAGTTTTATCATCAAAGTATTTGGCTCATCCCCTGATACTAAACTAAGAAGCCACTGAGCATTAAAATAAACAACCAATGCCATAGGAAGCATGATAGCTAAAATCAAAAAGAAAAGTTGAGCATTTCTTTTAAAAAACATCTCTTTAGACTCTTCGTAAACCTTTGCAAGATAAGGAAAAACTGCTCTCGTAAGTGGTTCAAGCATACTTCCAATCGCCCGTACAATCTTTTCAACGATAGAGTAATACCCCACGATAGCATTGTTCGCAAAAAATCCTAATATGATGACATTTGAAGTGATATAAAGTTCAACCGCAACACGTGAAGTGAAGATATACCAACCATCTTTGAGATAAAACTTGATAGTCTCCCAGCTTGGGATAAAAAATGATATATGAAAATCCCTTATGGCGATATAAAGAGCAATTCCACCAGCTATCACAGCACCCAAAGCATTAAACAACAATACAAGATAGACATCATCAGGATTATGAACAAAGATAAAGATAAGTATGGTAAATATAAACTTTGCTAAAGCATTGAGTATCGTGATATATCGCATCTTCTCCATGCCTTGAAAAAACCAGACAGGAAAAAGAACCTGTCCTATCACCAAACCAAAAGCGATAAAGTACATAGCTGCATCTTTAGAGAACTTATCAACAAAAAGTATAAGAAGGGTTAAAAGTAACAGATATAAAAAAGAGATACTTGTTTTTATTATCATCACTGTACTAAATATCTCATTTAGTTTTTTACCATTTCCAGCATGCAAAGATACAAGCCGTGTTGCTGAAAGGTCAAAACCATAATCACTAAGCATCACACCATACATAATAACAGCAAATATAAACGAATAAAGTCCAAACCCATCAATCCCCAAAACACGAACCAGATAAGGAAAGACTATCAAAGGTACCAGATAATTGATACCTTGAAGAACCACCAGAGAGAGAAAATTATCACCCAATCTTTTGAGTGTGCTTGTATTAGTTGTCATCTGCTACCTTTAGATGTAAATCGGCATAAAAGATAGTTTTTATACTATTTCTTGAATTTTTTGAAGCATTTGTACAGTAGCTTGTAACTCTTCTAGTTTTAGCATGTTAGGTCCATCACTGAGAGCAACGCTAGGATCAAAATGTGTTTCAAAGAAAAAACCATCTACACCCACAGCCGCCGCTGCACGTGCTAGCGGAGCTACAAATTCTCTCTTTCCGCTACTTTTTCCTCCAGCACCTCCAGGCATCTGCACAGCATGGGTTGCATCAAATACAACCGGTGCAAACTCTCGCATGATCATAAGACTTCTCATATCAACCACGAGATTTCCATAACCAAAGCTACTGCCTCTCTCAGTTAACCAAAGTCCAGCTTTTTTACTGTTCTCATAAGTAGCTTCATCAAAACCCCTAGTTTTTAAAACTTTTAAAGCGGAGTATTCCATGTCAGCAGGGTTCATAAACTGCCCCTTTTTGATATTGACGATAGCTTTACTCTGAGCTGCTTTTACAAGTAAATCCGTTTGACGACATAAAAAAGCAGGGATTTGCAAAACATCTACAACATCTGCTGCTTCATCTATCTGCCAACTCTCATGTACATCAGTAAGTAGTTTATACCCAAACTCTTTTTGTACCTCTTCAAGGATTTTTAACCCATCGTGGATACCAGGTCCTCTAAAGCTCTCCAAAGAAGTCCTGTTTGCTTTGTCAAAGCTCGCTTTAAAATAAAACTCTATATTTTTATCTTCATCATATGCTTTTAAGTTTTCAGCTATTTTCATAATATTGTCACGACTCTCTATCACACATGGACCGGCTATAAGTATCATATTATTTTGTTACCTTTAATTTTTTTAGTTTTCCGCGAATATCACCAAACATGACAACATCTTTTAAAAGTGCTGATGTGGCGATACCATCATCGTTTAGGTTTATAAACATCTCACCTTTTTGACTGGCAAATATCTTTTGATTTAACACCACAGACAAAATATGATCATTAGCCTTTAAAAGTTTTGCGATACTTCTATCAACAAGCGAATCTATATCTATCTTTCCATCTTTATCACTCGCACCAACAGCTAGCGTATGCATCTGCCCTTTGGTTGTAAAGTTTTTACCTAACAGTAGTTTGAGATTGAAAAAAAGTGTCAAAATATCATTTTGAGCATAATAAGGCAAATCTTTTTGAGAATCACTTTTACCTTTTGCTTTGATACTACTTTTTAAAAGATTAACACTTTTTCTATCATGATCAAACATGTAGCGTTTTATCTCTTTTCTTCCCTCTTTGGTTTTAGTCACTACAAATATATCAGGAATCAACATACCATTTTTTATGATACCGGTACTCTCATAAACTTCAACACGATTACGGCTAAGAACTTTTGCTAAACCCGTAGCTTTAGACTTTATCCGTATCTTATAAGTTTGGTTTTCAACGCTTAGATATGCCCTAGCCTCTCCAACTGTTCCAAAAAAACCATAGTATATATCATACTGAGCATCCAAGCTATAATCAGAAGCCTTCAAAAGCCCAGTAAGTAAAAATAGAGTTAGTAATATCTTTTTCATAGTCGTGATTATACAAGAAATAGACTAATTTAAAACTTTTAACCCAAATCTAGGTATATTACCCCTATAAAACTATAAAGAATTTAAAACATGAAAAAAATTGCACTCATAGGCAAGCCAAATGTAGGCAAAAGCTCCCTCTTTAACCGTATATCACGACAGTGGGATGCTATCACATCAGAAGTTAGTGGAACCACTAGAGATATAAAAAAGAGAGAAGTTCTCATAAACCAAACACCTGCACTTCTCATAGATACAGGTGGATTGGACGATGCGACAGAACTTTTTGCAAAAGTAAAAGCAAAATCTTTACAAGCTGCTCGTGAAGCAGACATCGTTCTTTACATGGTTGATGGAAAAACACTTCCAGATGATGATGATAAAAAGATATTTTATGAACTCCAAAAAAAGTGCCCTACTTTAGCTTTAGTCATCAACAAACTAGACAACGACAAGTCAGAAGAACAGATGGGTTGGGAGTTTAGCAACTTTGGTGCGAAAAATATGTTTTTTATCTCCGTCTCACATAACAGAGGTACGAGAAAACTTATAAACTGGATAGATGCACAGATACCAAAAGAGGAAGTAGAAGAGTTAGAACTCGTAGAAGATGATGATTTTTCACTAGAAGAGTTTATAGACCAAGAGATAGAGATAGAAGAGGAAGTAGACAACGAGATAAAAGTTGCCATCATCGGTCGGGTAAATGTTGGTAAAAGCTCTCTGTTAAACGCCCTTATCGGTGAAGAGCGCTCCGTTGTAAGTGATGTAGCTGGAACGACGATAGACCCCGTTGATGAACAGTTTACCTATAAAGATAAGCTTATCACTTTTGTAGATACTGCAGGTATACGAAAACGAGGGAAGATTGAAGGTATCGAAAAACATGCTCTTCAAAGAACCCAAAAGATGCTTGAAACTGCCGATGTCGCTCTGTTAGTGATAGATTCAAGTGAAGAGTTTAAAGAGTTAGATGAAAAGATAGCCCATCTTGTAGATAAGTTTGGTTTAGGTGTCATGGTTGTTCTAAACAAGTGGGATGAAGCGATGTATGACTATGATAAAAGTGTTGAGAAAGTACGAGATAGATTTAAGTTTCTCTCTTATGCTCCTGTGGTTACTATATCTGCACTTTCACATAAAAGAGTCCATAAACTCAACGATATGATTTTAAAGATATACGCAAACTACGCTAAGCGTATTCCAACTTCAAAACTAAACTAAGCGATAAAGATAGCAAACTCAAGACACCATCTGCCATCAGACAACGGACAAGTTGTTAAGATTTACTTCG
>JAUTBQ010161012.1:0-12703 GCA_032361185.1 Lepetodrilus ovalis | reverse complement strand
TGTTAAAGTCTGGGTATATTGAAGTCTTGATTTTTGAACCCATGACCAAAGGGTTAAAGCCACTTTTTCAAACAGAACATTTTGCACTTTTTGATAAACCCTCAGGTTTGCTTGTTCATCCTACCGTTCGTTCTACTGAGTATACACTTTTAGATGAGATACGTTACCAGTTTGGTGATGAAGCTCAGTTGGTTCATAGGATAGATGCTGAGACATCAGGTCTTATACTTGTTTCTAAAAATGGATACTCTGGGTATCTGCTCAAAGAGATGTTTGTTAAAAAAGAGTTTGTTAAGAAGTATAAAGCCCTTGTAGAAGGTGGGCTAAAAGAAGAGATACTTGTAGATAAGAAGATAAAACCTTCAGATGGTCTCATAAAGTTAAAAATGCAAACTTCAGAAGAGGGGAAAGCGTCAAGTACGCTTATACGACCCATAAGCTATGACAAAACTAAAAAGCAAACTTTGGTCGAAGCCATACCCTATACGGGTCGACAACATCAAATAAGAGTGCATTTGGATTCTATGTCACATAGGATTGTAGGTGACCCCATTTATGGACTAGATGAGAGCTTTGTGGATGACTTTTTAAACGACAAAATAGAGAAGAGTGAACGCATAGAAACAACAGGGGCTTCGAGACTGATGCTTCATGCTTATTATTTGGAATTTACTTTTTTGAAAAGAACTTATGTTTTTTGTTCTAAGCAGGAGTTTTGTGAGGGTTAACTCACTTTATAAACTCTCTACTGAATCTACTTCTACTTTATTGTCCCTAATGGTAAAGTTAACAAGATAACTACCAGCAGAAGTTTTAATGTAGTTTTTTCCTATTACTTTGATTTTTTTCATCTCTTGATTGATTAAAATATCCATACTGTTTTTTGCTATTTTGTTCATTTGTATGGTAATAGGAATGGCTAAATCTGATGTTGAATTTGCTTTTATCATCATGGACTTATTAGAAATACCTTCTGCTACTTGTGCGTTTTCAGCAAATATTTTGTACTCGGTTTTGTAGATTTCAAAATCTATACTGTTGTTGTTTGTCACTTCGATGTGTGGCGTTAAATTTACTTTTGCCAAGGCATTTATGTCTCCACCGAAGAGGGCATTGAGTAAGTTTGTACCATTTTCTAGTACGTTAATGTCTATATTTGTTAACTTGTAGTCTACGTTGTCTGCCATATTTTTGGCGACTTGTGAACAGCCTGTACTTAGGGCAAATGCTGTTAAAAGCATGATGGTTTTTATAAATTTATTTTTCATAATATTTCCTTCTTTTTTAATTATTGTTTGTCTCTTCTTTTTAAAATTACAAGCACTAAAATAAGTGGTGCAACAATAAAGAGTAGGAGCATGAGGTAGACCAAAAATGATGATGATTGATGTTCTCCATAGTTGGCTTCTGAAAAGTCTCGGCTCTCTACACAGTTTTCAAACCTAGCTTTACATGCTACAGAGTCGGCTGTTTTCTCTTTATATACTTCTGAACAGGTTTTACCCAAATGCTTTTTATTCTCTTCAGTGTTCCAAACTATTTGGCTGTTTTCTTTACAGTCGTTCTCTTTGTCTGCTTCGTTTACATAGAGGCTTGTTATCTCTTCTAATGCCCATTTTGTAGGTGCACCTTGTGACATGTAGTAAGCAAAAGGATTGTCGTTGTTGCTCATCTGTTTGATGGTTAACATTCCCCCTCCAAAAATAATCATAGGTAAAAGTACAAGAGGAATAAGCCCTAAAGCTTGTGCTTGTGACTTTGCCAAAGTAGAGACTAAAAGACCTATACTTAAACCACCTAAAGAGGTTAAAAATACCAGTAAAAAGAGCTCACTTAAAGCGTTACCAAAACCAAGAGGTAAAAGAAGCTCGACTATGCCCACAAGTGCAATGGTTTGTAACACACATAAAAATGAGAGTACCACAAACTTGGACATGAGGTAAGGCATGAGCTTGACCCCTGTCATTCGTTCTCTTTCAAAAATGGACTTCTCAGAGACAATCTCTCGTGAAGCATTGATGGTTCCAAACCAAATGGCTGAGATAGCTAAAACAAAAAAGAGGGTTACAGGCATATTGATGTAGTCAGAACCAGAGAAAAGCATGGCAATCATAACGGCAATAAGTGGAGCTTGTGCCAGTAAAATAGAGGTGTTTGCTATGTCTTTTAGTTTGATTTTTAAGTATCGTCCCGTTAGGGTAAGCCACTGTGCAATACCTGATGGTGAGCTATTTTTTAGCTGTTGAGAACTTTTACTACTGGCTCTGTTTTCTACAAACTCTTTATACTCTTTTGACTGTTTGTAGTTGTTTTTCCAGTAGACACCTTTTTGGTTTCTCTCTTTTTGAGCATCGAGTTTGTCTTCGTCTACTCTTTTTTCTGCTTGGTCAAGTCCTATGAGGGCATTGTCAGGGTTGTTGATGAGTTCTTTGTTTTCGTTGTTCGGGTTAAAGTACTCTATGGAGTCAGGGTAGGTCGCACCATAATACGCCAACTTACCATAAGAGAGAATAATCTGGTTGTCCATAAACTTGTAGTTATCAAGGCTTGGCTGGTGAATGGTAATAATAATGGTTGTTCCCTCTTTGGTAAGCTTTTGAAGCTCTTCCATTACCATTTTTGTATCGACAGCTGAGAGTCCTGAGGTTGGTTCATCTAAAAATATAACCTTTGGTTCGGCTAGAAGTTCCATGGCAAGGTTAACCCTTTTTCTTTGCCCACCACTAATACCTTTGAGTGTGTCAGGAGAACCAATAACCGTGTCAGCTGTACCATGAATACCAAGTTTCTTTAAAATGTTGTCTATACGCTCGTTTATCTCTTTTTTACTCATGTCGGAAGGGAGTCGAAGTTTTGCATAGTACTGTAAGGCTTCTTTTACTGTTAACTCAGGGTGAACAATGTCATCTTGAGGAACGTAACCGATGGCTGTTTTTAAAACATCGTAGTTGGAAGAGAGTTCATAACCGTTGATGTATGAAGCCCCTTTACTTGGTTTGTCGTATCCGTTTAAAACTTTGAGTAGGGTGGTTTTACCTGCTCCTGAAAGCCCCATGAGTCCTACGAGTTCACCTGCATAGACAGTAAAAGAAATGTCATCTAAAAGCTTTGTTCCATTGGGTAAAATAATAGAGATATTTTTAGCTTCAATGTCATAACCATCTGAAAACTTTTTCTTTTTAATCATGATTTGATTTGAGGTATCAAGCATCAAAATAAAGCTGTGAATTCCTAAGGAGATTTCATCACCTATGCTAACAGGAGCCTCTTTTCTTACCTCAACACCATTTATATACGTACCATTGGTACTGTTGAGGTCTTTTAAAATATAACCACTGTCTGTTTTAATTAACTCTGCATGATTAAACGAGGCAGAAGGGTGGTCAATGTGTATGTCAGATTTTGGGTTTCTACCTAAGGTAACAAGCTTTTTGGTTAGTCTTGAGTTGTCGTTTGTTGGATTGTTCTTCTCTTTTAAAAACTGTAAAATTCTATTGGTTTGGAGTTTGTAGTTACCTAGGTATAAAACTTCACCTGCTGTTAGCTCCCCTGAAGTGACAGGATTACTTGGGCTATTAAGATAGGTTCCGTTGGTACTTTGGTTGTCGTAAAAGTACCAAAGGTTATTTCTCTGCTCAATCTGTAAATGCGTCGCAGAGATAACAGAGGTGTCAATATGTATGTCAGAAGAGGGGCTTCGCCCAATGGTATAGACTTTGTTAGAAGGGCGTTTCTCTTCTTCGTATGCCATCTCAAAAGTAATCTCTTTGTCAGCACCCATTTGTACAGATTGATGCTCTTTTAGTAAGTATGGTTGGTTCACTTCCATTTTTTCGCCGTTTATATAGGTACCATTACGTGAACCTCTGTCCATAACATAGGGTTTCTCTTCTCTTAAAAAAAGAACCAAATGAAAAGAAGAGACAGTAGAGTTTTCTATGACAACGTCATTGCTTGGGTCTCTACCTAGAAGTAGTTTTTTTGAAGCTACAAGGGTAATGTTATTGAGTTCTTTTATCTTACTTTTTAGCGTTATGGTCATTTCTATTTCCTATCTTTTATTTTCTATTTTTTGCTGTTGGCTATTTCATTTTTTATGGTTATGATTCTTTGGTCATGGTTTGGATGAGTAGATAAAAACTCAGGAATTTCAGGTGTGTTTTTAGAGATGGTTTTAATATTTCCCCATAGTTTTATGGCTTCTTGAGGGTTGTATCCTGCTTTTATCATAAGTTTCACACCTTCACTGTCAGCTTCACTCTCTTGTTCTCTTGCATAAGGCATTAAAACGGTTACATTTTTACCTGTTGAATGAACTTTGTCGAGTATGACGTGTAAATCTTTAGGAATTAAATCACCAAAAAGACCTTTTCCTAACTTTTTAGGAATGTCTGCAAGGTTGTCGGCTTTGGCTCTCATGCTACTGTGATGTAAGAGTACATGGGCAATTTCATGAGACATTACAGCTGCTAACTGGTCATCGTTCTCTACAGCTTTAAACATACCTGTAAAAAACACCACTTTCCCACCCGGAAGACAGAAAGCATTTAGAGCTTTGTTCTCTATGAGTGTAAATTTCCAGTCGTACTCTTTGTCTACATGTTGAGCAATGTTTTGACCAACTTCTTTAATACGGTTGAGCGTTTTTCTATCTTGACTTATGGTTGATTCGCTTAAAATTTTATTGAAGGCTTTTGTACCTTTTTTTGCTGCTGCTAGCTCATCTTTGTTAAGAGGTGTTGCCAGAGTTATGCTGGAAGTTAAAATAAGTAAAGTTAATATGTTTTTTAGATTTATCATGTTTTTTCCTTGTTTATAAAATATAGGCAATGAGTAAAATACCCATTAAAATTAGGCTTGATACCATAGGGATGATGTAGGGATTTTTTTTGGAATCCTCTTCAACCTTTTGAATCTCTTCTGTTATTTCTAACTCTTCTTCTGTATCTTGAAACAGTGTTATAACACCTACGCTGATGTTGTCTCCACGTTCTCCACCACGTTCTTTGGCTAGGTCAATCATACTATTTAGTGCCTTGTTGAGCTCAAAATGAAGAAGAAAATAACGCATCTCTTCCTCTTTGACATATTCCCAAAAACCATCAGAACAGACGAGTATCATGTAGTCGCTGTTCTTCTTTAGTTCATGTTGGTAGTGGGTGGGCTTACACTGAGTGTTTGAACCCAAACTTTTTGTCAGTTTATTTTGGTCAGGGTGTGTTGCCATCTCATGCTCTTCTATCTCACCCATTTGAAAAAGCATTTCTGGTACAGAGTGGTCGCGTGATCGGGTCACTAAGGTTTTGTTGTCAAAAAGATAAACCCTACTGTCTCCTACATTGGCAAAGTAGAGATGTTTACCTTTAACCAGTGCCAAGGTAGCAGTGGTATGAGGGTCTTGTTCACTCTCTTTTGCATAGGCTTCTATGTGTGTTACGCTGTCACTTATGATGTCGTTAAAAAACTTCTTTACATCGCTATACTTTTTGTTTTTAAAATGCTCTTCTGCTGTAGCGATGAAGATTTCAGAAGCTCTTCTTCCACCACTGTGTCCACCCATACCATCGGCTAAGGCGATGAGTATCTCTTTTTTATTTTGGACAATGTTTACACTGTCTTGTTGCTCTTCTCTTCCTCCTATATCTTTCTTATATAAGTATTCGATTGTTCTCATGGAGTCTCCTTATTTAAGTAGATAAACAACATTTCTTGAGCCTAAAAGAAGTTCGGAACCTCTTTTTAGTTCTAGAAGTTTCTGAGTCTCTATCTTTTGACCATCTATATATGTTCCGTTACTGCTGTTTAAATCTTCTATGAGAACTTTGTTCTCTTTAATTTGAATGCTAAGATGCTCTTTAGACAACATATCGTCGTCAATACAAATATTTGCAGTAGCCAATCTACCTATAATCTGTTTTGTCTCAGTTAGCTTAATATTTTGACTGTTTTTTGTTAAACTTTTAAGTATAAAAGTCTTATTTTTTGTACCTTTTCTACTATAAAAAATATAGGAAAGTAGGAGTAAAAGTGCAGTTACTCCTAATGCCAAATATAGAAGAAAATTGTTGTTGGTTTGGTAGTCAATCTCATGTTTGTCCAGAAAAGAGATAAGCTCATCTACTCTAATGGCATAGTAGACATTGTCGATGTTACTAGAGACAATCTTCATGTCGTTAATACCAATAACCTCACCAGCTTTGTTTACCAAAGGTCCACCACTGTTACCAGCATTTACGGTGGCATCGGTCTCTATCATCTCAACTTTTTTTGTAAAATGACTCTGAACAGTAAACTTGGTAAATTTGGAGATGATTCCTCTTTTACTTGTGGGTATGATATTACTTTGAGTTATTTCGCCATCTTGCATCATCTCTGAACTGCTTGGAAAACCTATGCTGTAGACCACGGTATCTGAGAGTTTTTCTCGTACGGAGCTTTTGCTTAAGTCTGTGTACAAAGTTAGTGGTTCTTTCTCTAAACCTAAAATCTGAAGTACAGCCAAATCTTTCTCTTCGTCACTGGCTAAAAGCTTGACCTCTTTTGTTTCGTACATGCCATTGCTTACAGCTATAAGTGCTTTTGTTGAGTACTCTTTAGAAAATTTACTCTCTTCTATTACATGAAAGTTGGTGACAAATATATCTTTAGCAATGGGAAATGAACTTCCTGTAGAGATGAGCTCATCACCATTGTACATGCCGAGCCGAACCAAGTTGTTTTTAGCATCTTGGGTAGGGTTTGCAAAGCTAGAAGTAGTAATAAATAGCAGACCTATACAGAGTGCTTTTTGTAAAAATAACATTTTACCTACCTTGCTTAGAAATTGTCTTTTAAAAATGCTTTAGCCGGAGCATAACCATTTTTAGCTGACTTTTTCATCCACTTCTTAGCCTCTTTTCTCTTACCTTCGTTAAGTAAAATTTGACCCAAGTATGCTTGTCCCATAGGAACGTCTCTTGGAACTATTTTTTTAGCTTTTTTGTTGTCTTTGTCTATTTTAAAATAGATATAGGTAAGGTTTAGTTTAATGGCATTGTCATTTTTCTTGGTGATGGTCTTAGGTGTTTGAATGCTGTCATCTATCTCTAGCTCTTTACTATCTAAAATCTCTTCATAGTACTTTTGAGCATCACCATATTGGTCTGCTACAAAGGCTATTTCACCCAACATAAACTTGGCTTTTAAGTGACCTTGTTTAGCAGATTTTTTATACCAATACTCTGCTTTTGCTAGGTTGTTGTCTACTTTCATCATCTCTGCATAGAAAAACTCACCCTCTAAGTCCTCTTTTTTAGAAGCCTCATAGTAGTACTTTTTTGCATCTTTAAAGTTTTTTCGTGATTCTGCTATTTGACCTAAGTAAACTTTCGATTTGACATGACCTTGGTTTGATGCAATTTTAAAATACTCTTCTGCTTCTGTTACGGCATCATTGTCAAGTAATTTTTTTGCTTTTTTAAAGGCATTGTCGGCTGACATATCTGTATCTGCTTTTACATCATTCTCTTCTGTATCATCTTCTTCATCAGCTTTTTCATTATCTGTTTCTATGTCATCTGTCTCTGTGTCACTGCTTTTACTTGAGCTACTTTTTTCGCTTTTCTCTTCTGTTTGTGTGTTGCTATCATCTTTTTGACAAGCATCACTTAAAAAACAGAAGGCACCTGCTGCAACAACAAGTAAACCAAAGATACCAGCACCAATAACTGTTTTGTTACTTTTTTTCTCTGAAAGTAGGGTCATAGGTTCTTCTATGGCTTCTTCTCTTATGATGGTTATCTCTTTCTCTTTTTGATAAAACTGAGTCGCTTCAGGAGAGGGCTTTTTTACTTGGACTGTATTTTCTGCTTTAAGTGTATTCTCTACTTTATCAGTACTTTCTATAGGTTTTTGATACATCATAGTCTTATCTGTAACGTCTGTTGCTTGTGAGATATTTTGACTGTTTAGTGCATGACATGCTTCTATCATCTCAGCTGCTGTGGCAAATCTCTCTTTTGCTTTTATGTTTAAAGCTTTTAAAATAAGTTCTTTAAACGAAGCACTAAAGTTTGGATTTACCATAGCTGCTAAGGGGTCTTCATCACCAGAATAAATGGCTGTAGCCCTGTCTATAGAAGAGGGTATGTCAGATGATTTGAAGTTTGTAACAAGTTTATAGAGTACCATACCTAGAGCATATATGTCTGTCCATGGCCCTTGTGTTGTACTGCTTCCATACTGTTCAGGTGGTGCATAAGGTGGTGTTAAAACAGCATTGATACTTTCTGATTTTTGTGCAAAGTCAATTCTTGCTGCACCAAAATCTATAAGAATAGGTGTGCCATCTTCTGTTAAAAAGATGTTGTCAGGTTTAATGTCCCTGTGCAGTACCTCTTTAGAGTGTGACTCTTTAAGACCTTCCAATATAGGAAGAAGCAGTTTCAGAACCTCTTCCTCTTTTAGTGCAGAAGACATTTTGTCTACATGGTCTCCTAGGGTAATACCCTCTACAAAAGGCATAACAAAGTAGGCTGTGTTGTTGGCTTCAAAAAAGTCGTTTATGCCTACAATGTTGGGGTGTTTAAATGAAGCCAATATTTTAGCTTCACTTAAAAACTTTTCAAGTCCAAATTTGTACCCCTCAACATTGTCTTGAGTCGTAACGGTAATACTAATACTATCTCTGTCTCTAACAGCCATAGAAGCAGGCATATACTCTTTAATAACCACAATGGTTTCTAAATGTACATGTTTAGCTTTATAGGTTATACCAAATCCACCTTCACCAAGTTTGTCAATGATTTCATAACTTCCTAGTTTGTAACCTATCTCTAAAATATTACTGTATGTACTCTTTTCCATGTTTACTACTTACATCATTGATTTGCTGCTGTTAGCAGGTAAGCTGTTTGGCAACATACTTTTAGATGTTCCACCTAAAAGCTTTTTAACATCACCTGAGTTCTCTTTCATTCTTCTGTTTGATGAACCAACAAGAGCTTTAACCATCATGGTACTTCTTTGGCTCTCTTGTAGTGCTTCACTGTTGTTTTTCTTTAAGCCACTCAACATACTGTTAACTTTTGTAAGTTGTCTGCTTTCGTTTTTTGTAATAAGTCCAGATGATTTTTTCTTTTCAAAAAGTTCTTTTTTTGCTTTAGCAACTTTGGCTTGTTTTGGAGTAATTACCAATTTTTTAGCAAGGGTACTTTTCTTTTTAGCATAAGTTTTTAACTTCTTTGAAAAGGTTCTCTTTTTGGCTTCTATACGTTTTCTTTCACTAGGACTTTTAACTTTTGTACCAAGGTAACGCTCCTCTTCTTGTACAATCTCATCATGTAAATAAGCAACTTCTTGAGCAGCATTGTCTACTTCTGATATACTAACCTCAATGCTGTCGAGTTTACTATGGTCATTGGTAAGTTCAGCCATAAATGTTTGGTATTCTAAGAGTACTTTGTAGTATCTGTTTTGTGCCACTTTCAAGTTCTCTTCTGAAAGGTTGACTCTCTGCTTCATGATGGCTGCTCTTTCGTCATATCCACCAGATATACTACAACCTAAGGCACCGAAAAATGCACCACCTGTTGGGTTACTTGGGTTACAGTCTTTTGCTGAACAACCAGCTAAAACCCCTGCTGCTACTATAGAAACTACACCTGTACTTATAAAATTTTTAATCATTAAAACTCCTTTATCTGTTTGAAGAACCCATTGTGTTCTCCATCTCATTACTTGCTTTGTTTAACTCGTCACTATTTTGATTGTTTGTTTTTTCTGCTTCTGCATAAGCATGTTCATTTGCAGCAGCTGCTTTACTTGTTTTGTGTACCACATCACCTGCCACAGCACCAATCATTCCACCAATAAGTGCACCAAACTTTGTATCTTTAAATTGTTTTCCAACAACAGCACCAATACCAGCACCTACGGCTGTACCTGTTGCAACTGCTTCTAACCTACTTGAACTACCATCACTGGTTGCCCCAATGTCTTCTTGACCTGTTGCAAGTCCATTTGATTTATTGCTACATCCGTTTAACATACCTAAAGTGATGATTGTAAGTACTGTTAGTTTTATTAAGTTGTTTTTTTTCATAAATAAGTCCTTTTTTGAGCATTTATTGGATTTTATAGATTAAAAAAATTATCCAATTATTTTTTTTAAAAAAGTAGTATATCATACCGAGTTTTTAATATAGCTGTTTTTTTTAATTTAAATATATTATTTTTAATAAAAAAATATATTTTATATTTTTAATATTTAAATAAGTTTTATAGTGGTAAGTCTGTTATACTTCCCAGAAAAAAGAGAAGAGTGAAGCCTTACTCCTCTAAATCATTTGTGTAGCTTTTTATAATTTTCAATGTAGTCTGGCTTTCATCTGCTCCTTTCTCTAGAGATGAGATGACATTGTTTACTCTTCCGTTTTCATCGTAGCTGTATTTTTTAAATGAGTCTTCCCCTATATACCTTGGACATATACCATCTAGTATCTCTTGTTTTTCTGTTGCTTGCATTCCATCTTCATTGTAGGTTGAACTACTTTTATAGTGACAGTTTACCTCTTCACCCGTTTTATATATCTGCTCTGTAGAGATTATATTTTGGTTCTCATTATATCTATAGGTTGTAATATCATAATTTACCTCTTCGGTTATCATTGTAGAGGTTTGTTCTATTAAGCTGCCGTTGTCATCGTAGCTGTACTCATCTATGGTTTTCATATGTTCATAGTTTCTCTCTTCATAAGTTACCAGCCCTGCACCATTTAAAATACTTTTGTCATTGGCATTTGCCAATTCAGTTGAGTTGTACTCTGTATATTCACTTCCATAAGGGCTACTGTAATCTACATAGTCATCATGAAGTGTCTCTTCATCTTGTCCACTTTTAGATGAGGTTACATTTCCCTCTTCATCATATGTTTTTACATTGTAATAGAGTGTTTCCCCTGTCTCTATGCTTACGCTTTTATTACTTAGTTGGTTATGGTTTTCATCAAAGGTATTGAGCCACTGTCTACTTTCATGAGGGTGGTTGTAGTAGATAACTTTATGTTCTATTCGATTGTCATCTTCATCATATGTACTTGTACGCTTTGCAAAGTCACCATCGTCCATAAGTAGGTAACGACCTTTATGGTCATATATCTCTACACCTCTATACTCAACATTTCCATAGTAAGCATTAAAGTTTAATGTCTCTACTTTTTTATAGTCCCATGCTGTAACATTTGTTGTGGCATTGGCTTCATGACCTTCACCATCTTTAGCTTCTATGGTAATGAAATGTTCACCTTTAGAGTAACTGTACTCAAAGGTTGAGCCTGTACCTATTAACTCTCCATCTTCGTACCAAAAGAAGTTACAAGCATCAGGATTATTTGCATTTTTAACTTTTGCTGTTAATGTTGTCTCATGGTCTCTTGTAGTATTTACTTCAGAAGGTATCTCAATACTAAAGAGTTTCTCTTCTGTCTCATTATCTTCTGCAGTCTCTTTTTTTGAACTGTATATCTCTACCTGTTCTGTCAGAATGCTCTGTTCCATTTTTTCTATGACTGTTGGCTGTTCATAGATCTTTTTCCCTTCTATTTTATAGTGATAAACAGAAAAAAGAGTAAGTGCCAAAAGTGCTGGAATGATTAATAACTTGTTCATTTGATTTCTCCCATTAATTATATTTCAAATTTTACATTAGAAAAAGTGAAAGAAAAGTGGGTCTCTTTTCTCTATTAAATAAGAATTTCATCTATGGTAAATCATCTGTTAACGAAATTTAAATATAATTCAAGCAAAAGTAGAGAAATTTGGGGAAATTTAGCGAGAATTATTGGTAATTTGAATTATTTATAAAAAAAGGGAAAGTATGGTTGATAGTAATAAAAATGGAAACTGGGTTGATTTTTCTGAAAAGATTGTTTATATTTATGAAAAGCTTTTTGAAAATGACATGGACAAGCTTATTACCTATTTTTCTGACCTCTCATCTTCTCATAAAAAGAAGAGTCGTAAGAAAACCATAGAGAACTGGCTAGAGGGAAGAACTAAAAAACCAAATGGCTTTCACCTACATAAGTTTAAAATCTCTGAGTATGAGCTAAACGGCACACAGCTTTTTACACATGACTCTTTTGAAAAGTGGAGTTTTAAGAGGCTCAAAGAGAGGCTCGATACCTATTTGACAGAAAAGGACAATTTTGATATTCCTAATGAGATGAGGTATATCTACTTTTTTAATTCGGCAGAACATAAACTCTCTTACTTTGAAATCTCTTATCCGAACAGTGAAAATGCTTCTATTATTCAGCTGAACTCTCCCATTTATACTTCTGATATGACCTATAAAGGTAAGATTCTTACCTATAACAACATGACCTATATAACGGTGCAAAACCAGTTTGACTATATGCATTATATTTTTAAGAACAATGTAAATGTTTATAGAAAAGAGTTAAAGGTATTTGGTGTGGCTCAGTGTGTCGATGCTCCGACACGAGAACCAAAGTCATACATGGCACTTTTGACCTCTACCATGTTAACTCCAGAAGAGGAGAAGAATTTTTCTCATAAATTGAACTTCTCTAACCTTATGATAGCCGATGACTTTTCTCATAACTGTTATGATGAAAAAGAGTATTTTTTAGAGAACTTTTCAGAAAAAGTCTATGAGTTGAGCAGGGACATTAACCACTACTCTAGTACCAACAGTCTCACT
>JAUTBQ010161001.1:0-12703 GCA_032361185.1 Lepetodrilus ovalis | reverse complement strand
TTTATGAAAAATGGCGTCTAGACGTCGATATAGCGTAATGCATATGGAGCGATAGACGTCTGGATTTCTGGACTAAGTGTCCCCTATTTCCGACACTTTTCTTTCATCAACGACTGAACCAAAATCTCCTTACGTTTGTGGAGTACGTAGTAATGCATCTTGGTTAGTTATATTGAGTTATGTTAATATTAGTATTAACTATACAGGACAAGATGATTACCTCCTATGTACATGTGTATATACTCAACACAATTAATTAAGGGCCAGTAATCTTGGGGTATATCGTCTGTTGGTAGGATGTTACCCTATCTCCCAAATCTAGGTAATATTCAAGACCCTAGACAGACACATTTGAAGAAGAATGAGACAAGATTCATCAAGCTGAGTTCCGACATTTGATAGGAAGCTACCCACTACATATCTGCTGGCCCTTAATTTACTAGTATGCCGACGAGGCCACCAATTTGAGAAAAGAATACATGTATAACAACCATGGGTAATTCAGAGCCTCTTCGGAAGGCCCTGGAACCAGACTATTTGTTATACATTTGTATATATACAGGCAAGCTGGGAAGCTCTGATCGTCATATTTGCGCCATTAGCTGTACTTTAGAGGTAGAGTATCTCGACCTAGTATACAGGCTACAAGCTCAAACAGATATGCAACTAACTCTTATAACTATTGAATCATATACTATAATAATATAGTTTCACGTATGGTATCATATAATAAGATCATGTACGTTTTCTGAATGTAAATGCAATGTGCAAGGTGATTATCATGATTCACAACTTGTATACTAGTATATAATATACACGTTGGTGTTAGAAATTATCATCGATAATTTACAAAGCTTCATGTACCAAAGCATCAGCTCACAGATTATGCTTCTCAGGAAGCATGGAAAGCGAACAATTACAGTCTTCAAGACTACAACACTTTGGTCTGTCGTCATTCTCCGACGGGTCCCGAATCCCAGAATTATCGTCCTGACTGAACGAGTTCCGGGCGCCGTTGGAAGCGATCTCCGGAAGGTGGTTTACATTGCTCATGTAGCCGCTGCTCGAAGGTTTCCCTGCACAGATGTCACAAGGCTTTGGCGGCACCACTTCCATTGACCTTTGGATCGTTGCCACGGCTTGTTCAAGTTTTGCGCGGAAATGCTCAGTGTCCGGCGAACACGCAGCGCCGAGAGACTCTGAGCACTGTCTGGAAGTGCCGCTCACATGGATAGTACCTCTGGATTCCATTGGGTTGCCCTGATGGTCTTCGTTTGGAACAGTCGGCTTGTCTTCAGAGGGACGACAATGTCCAAGACAACACTGACTTCTGATCATTGCGTCCACGTTGCTATAAACCGAGTATTGGAAGCTTCCATTTGTTGTTCCTGTTGCAGGATCTGAGGGGCGGTTTTCCAATGGTTGTTTCGACGCGCTGGGATTGGCGTCTTCTGTGACCGTTGACTGTCCTTTGCTGCACGTCTCCAAGGTTAGTCCAGGCAGACCTGAAGATGTTTTACTTCCTTTCTTTTTCATGATGGACAAATCTATTCCGAGAGATTCGTTCTCCAAGACGTCTTGACCACCTGGCTGCTGGAGATCAAAGCTCAATTTGGGTTCTTGGTAGTTAGGCGAAGTGTCTGGGTAGTGATCGATTGTGTCGACTTCAGCTATATCTGTAGGATTCTGCAGCTGCTGAAGGATGTTCTTTGCCCACGTGCTGCTGCAGTAGTTCACTTGACATGCTGATGTATCATGCAGTTTAGCACAACCCTCTGGGTATTTTTGTTGAGGTGGAGGGTCGAAGGAAAACGACGGCCCATCTCCTTCCGACCGTGTAGGAGAAGCAATCGGACTATCAGTATCGCTGGAAGCTTTCTTCAACAACTGCACCACCTGCGTCAAGGCTTCAGACCTCAACAGCCTTTCACTCGACATCAAATCGCTGCAGGTCGCTCTGGTCATCCTTACAAACACATCCGACAAGTTCATGCCTCGCGACACCATGTCGCTGCACATAATACAGAACCCCGTGACGTTTTCAGCCACCTGTTGGACCATCTCGTCAGAGGCGTTCTCCTGGTCCAGAGACGCTCTGAACTTGCTCAAGGCCTGTTTCTGGTTCAGGAAGTCCTGGTGCTTGTCCAGGTTCCCCAGGGTTCTGCAGAGGTCTGCCAAGCGAGCGGCTTCTACCACAGCTCTGTCCATGTACGGAGAACACTTCCGCTTCCAGGACACATAGGCCAGGAGAAGATGAAGCAGGATCAACAGGATGTGGCAGCCTCCGGGATTGTGGTCGTGGTACCTGTTCTCCAATTCCAGTGCTTCCAGAAAGACCTCCTCGGCCTCGCGATATTCGCCCAGCATGGCCTTGAAGTGAGCCACGTTGAACATCACCTCCACTATGGCGAAATGCGACTTGGTGGTCTTCTGGAAGATCTCCAGGGCGTGGTTGACTTCCATGAGAGCGTTCTCGATTTCACACCTTAATAATCAATGGTAAACTTTTCAAGACAAACAATATTATGGCATGTGAAATACTAGATCTGAAACGAACAATTGCGAATATTCGAATAGTAAACCATGAAAAATAACTACCTCGAACCATATATACTCAATACAATTAATTAAAGGTCAGGAGCCTTTTCGAATGTTTTGTATAAAATTAACAATGAAGAATTTTAAAACATCAACAGGATCCAGGTAATTATTCAAGAACGTTCAGATATACGATCGTCGAAAATGGGTGAACGATTCCAGCAGCGACGTTAAACTCCATAATCACTCACTGACTGAGATATACGAAGAAGAATGGCACCAGATTCCTCGAGTTCGAAAATTCGTAGAAAGCTTCCCCACAAAATATCTGCCTGGGTATCCTTTCAGGAAAGCTCTCTTATCTACTAAGAGACTGGTAGCGATCGGAAAAGAGAGTGCTACCAGTCTCTTAGTGGATAAAGAGAATTTCGTGAAAGGATACCCATACCTTTAATCTATTTCGTTGAGTATGCGTATGGTCACAGAGTAGCAAAATACGTCCACGTGAAGAAACTCATTTAAAGAACATTGAAATAATATCAACTTTTGTTATATCTTGCGACACATGCATGTTGGCTATCTCAACAAATCCAACAATAAATTAACTTTAATTCTATTTTTATACAAGTACATGTATATGACTATATATCTAGCATATACTGAATACCGGTAGTACTGTATATTGGAATAATATAGTATATTGAATGTCAATCAGTGTCACTCGCACCTCTGCCTTGTATCCAAATGAAGGGACTAATCCGTTAACGTAAAGATTATAGAATCCCATTGATTTTCACATTGGCAGCATGTTTACTGTCAACATATTCTCTTCCTTAAGTAGATTATTCTAGGCTACAAATAAATATATTTAAATACAACGACACAAGTATTGAACAGTAGTGAGACAATAACGATAGAGCGTCCGTACGATGCATACTCTAAAAGAACTTGCGCTAATGCATGCGATGGCAAATGCTCCCTAAATAACTTATGAATATACATTTATATATAGTTGTAATTTTGTTAATACTGAAACCAGACAACCTTGAAAACTGGAATCCTCGAAAGCTCTTTGTGTCTTCAACCTCGATAAATTCGCACCTCGAAAATTTCCAGGTATAC
Source organism: Lepetodrilus ovalis (assembly GCA_032361185.1). Taxonomy (NCBI): domain Eukaryota; kingdom Metazoa; phylum Mollusca; class Gastropoda; order Lepetellida; family Lepetodrilidae; genus Lepetodrilus; species Lepetodrilus ovalis. Next base: position 9,043 of record JAUTBQ010161001.1, on the reverse strand, counting down.
CATCATCATCGTACATACCATAATCAACATTATGTTCATCATAAATCATAAATCATCATAAATCATCCTCATCATTATCTTAAGTCATTACCATTGTAACATTATTATCCTATTTCCCAATGAACGATTAAAGATGGCCAATAGATCAGCAACTTTGATAACTTATTTTTCTTCTCTGATTGGCAATTCCAGCTGCCTTCAGGATATTGATGGTTAATTCTGTCATTGTTGCCATTAAATATCATCATCATCATCCAGACCTCATTGTTTCAATTATTCAAAATGAATGAGACTTAAGCAAGCTGTAAAGCTTATTGTTATACCGGTCCTGGATTAGGCACATACACTGCTCTTCATGGCATCTCCTGTTACCTGCAGCAGGAAAAGGGTTAACACGTGATCATCATGATAATCGTCATCATTATCTTTAAAATCACCCATATATCACCATTTCAATTGGTTTAAATATATTTTATTCAAAATAAATGAGAATAGATAAACAAGCTATAGAGCTTAATTTTATACCGCTCCTCGAGTTTCAATTAAAAATGATCATCATAATCATGATAATCACCATTAAATCATCACATGGTATACGATGTCGAAATAGTTTGGTTTTACATCACAACGTAAAACCTATGTACAGTGTCCCCTCGATATAACACGGTTCGATACAAAGCGGATTCGGATATAAGGCTGGGTCAGATGTGGATTCCATTTTTATTTTTTGTTATTTACCTGTACTATTGTATAAGGCTGTAACTATAAGGCATGTCATGGACCCCAAATTCAGCGTTATATCGAGGGGACACTGTATTTTCAAAACCGTATTGACATTGTATGCTGGCTAAGGCGTGATCTCCCAGACTTTTGTTCCAAATCTAAATGCAGTCTTTCTATTTGCTCTCAGGTTATCCATGTGCGTGTGGACTCACGTGACCTCGCCTTCTGCATCTTCTGCTCACAGCAGACACATGAAGGTGTCAAGCTCACCAACTGTACAGCGACCGTGTTCCGACTCAGAGGAACTGTACGTATCCATGCCTGTAACCATGGCGACATTACCAGCACTTATTACTAATGCATGCACATGGATCAGTGATATACTGTGATTAAACAGAATTATCGCATGGTCATCTGTAACTGACAGCCATTTTGATATGTTCCGTTATTTGTCATGAGTCGATTAAGAGAGAATTGTTCCAATAAAAGCATCCACAATACAAAATGCAAAGGTACTAAATATATTAAGATCTAAATACTCATTTAAAGCTGTTATTATTTCCCATTTAGAAGTTTATATTGCATGTCATTTAAAGGTTGAGACAAAAGTGAAACACTTTCAATTATTTTCTAACCTGATTGATTGTTCAAGGGTTAATACCAATTGAAAATTAGTGAATTTTCTCAGGGTGTCATTTATATTTTGTCACTTCTGTTGACAGCTGTTGGTGCAGGCATTCAGAGAAGCTGCAGAGGTCAAGGTCACGGTGGGATTTCAAGGTCGCCCTGACATCAAGGTCAATGTCAAGCCGACCAATCCCTACCAGGTGAGTCACGATCAAATTCCAATATTTATTTATTGGCTTGCATTGAGTTTTCGATATCCTCCATCACTCTAGTATATGAATGTCTTGAAGTCATGATGCATATGGATGAAATATTCCCATTTAGACAACAAGCATTAATTCAGTCATTATGTTGCAGTTATTCTACAGCTGGTAGCATGGCAGTAGATTAACGGGCTTTGGAACCAAAGGTCACGAGTTCAAACCTGCCCAAGAGATCTTGCCCCGAGATTAAGAAATGTTTTGAGTAGAATTTCATGCTCAATCTCAAATTCTATATGAGGCTTTGCGAACAAAACATATAGTTGAGCATGAAATCTTACATTATGTTTCATAAAAATGTTTCATTATCTCGGGACCTGGTAGCAGTGTTTATGAACATGCGCTGGAGAGGGTTAATGGTATAAACTGTCTGTACAGTTGCAGTGCACTTCCTGTATGGGTCATCGGTACCAGCAAGTGCTTGCAGAAAACTGTTCATCGGTACCAGCAAGTGCTTGCAGAAAACTGTTCATCGGTACCAGCAAGTGCTTGCAGAAAACTGTTCATCAGTATTAGCAAGTGCTTGCAGAAAACTGTTCATCAGTACCAGCAAGTGCTTGCAGAAAACTGTTCATCAGTACCAGCAAGTGCTTGCAGGTTTTCTGCAACAATTTCCGGTACTTTAATTTAAAAAGAAACATATTTCCTCCTGCCTTATACTGACATGTTGTCGCAATACAAGCATTGGTGTTGTTTTTGGTGGGGTATAAATGAAATGTGAATTTCAGTCTTCTTGAAGACAAAAGAGGCAATTTGGAGGATGTAGGAAACAAACTTTTCGGGGGTGAAAACCCAGTATATCCCATCTAATTAGTATTGTCAGAGAAAAAATGTAAATTTCATCAACTTGAGAGGTGGTTTTATTACTGATGGTACAGTGTTCCCTCGATATAACACTGTCCGATGCACCGTGTATTCGGATATAAGGCGGGGTCAGATGTGGATCCCAATTGTTTTTGTTACTACTTCCGTGTAATATTGTATAAAGCGGGTACTATAACGCATGGGCTCCAACGTCAGTGTTACATCAAGGGTACACTGTATACTAGCATACCCTGGAATGCTCTATTAGTACGGTATGTATCCTGAACTGGTATGTGTTCATTGTAACATTTGCTTGTCACAATATCATTTCACAAAGCTATCATATTTATTATGAGACCCATGATCGTAGCAATATACATTGTAATCGGGCACTTATGACAGTGCTATGGTCTCATAGCGGATATGAGAGCTTTGAAAAACAATACCCTGGTAATTATGTTAATTTCTTTGGGGGGAGATGTTCTACTATATTATTTTAACAGTTTAATGGCATCCATCCCAATGTCTAGTCTAACCGTAGACACATGCTTTAGTTCTCCACCTTAATAATGTAGAAGCTTCCCTAATCCATGTTCATTGATAAAAATTAACCCCTTTAAGCCTTGTTTTATTTGTTGACTTTTGTCAGATGAATTATTTCAAAGTGTGCCAAAGAATTGACTTTGTCATATTGTTGTAGATACAATTTACATGTAAAAATATGTAATTGACCATTCATGTATCTGGAGAAATATTAATTTTACATAGATATTAGGAACCACTTTCAAAACAGACTTGGTTGGTCCAAATGTAGCATCTCTCATTAACAAATTTACTGATGTCAAAGAAATCCATTATCATAAATATTGGAAAACATATTTGATTTATATACTGAAGAGAATTTTTGTTTCTGTAACAACCTTGGTAACAAATTTGTCCGTGCATATTTTATGAATAATTGTCAATTTTATTAATGTATTGTACAATGTACTAACATCTTAATATTGTTAGATAGTAAATTTGTCTTCACTGTTGTATGTTTGGCTGATATGATTAAGGATAAAAATGATAGGAAATACTTGGAGATTAAAATTAAAATAATATGATTTCATTCTGTGTTAATAGGATGAATTTTTCAAAATAAATCTTTTTCGTATATTTATATTTTTGTAATTAAATTTGTTATTTTTTTAAAATGTATTTATTAGTAGGCAAATGTCTGTTTTAAGCAGGTTTCTATTATTATTATTATTATTATTATTATTATTATTATTATTATTATTATTACTATTATTATTATTGTTATTAATACCATTATTATTATTATTAACATAATTATTAATACTATTATTATCAGTTTGATGAGCCATAGTTTGCTAAAGTTTTTATTAACACTTCTTGTACGTTTCTATGCTTTCACAGGCCGAAGAAGTAAGTTTTTTGTTTGTCGGATATGTGTTTGTTTTATACTTGTCTGTTTGTCATGTTTGTTTGGTTCTTCCACTGTCTTGTTTGAATAAAGTCATTCTGTCAATTTTTTTATATATTTTTAATTATGAAAAACATTAAATATTTATGCAGAGGAAGTCATATTTTTGTCGAAATTTTCCAAAATAAATTTATCGTACCGTTTGTCCTGTGTGTTTTGAAGCTCGGTAAGTGTATCCAAGAAGATTATTCAATCCATAAACATTTTCCCACTTTTCCATAAGTTTCTTGTCTGTGATAGAATGTCAGCCATTTGGATTTTATCACCTTCTAAACAAAATTGTTAACATTTATCATCGAGTCCGCTTATATACTGACCAAAAAAATAAAGGCAATCATCATCTGGACTATTTTTTTTGTTTATATTTTACTCTGCATCAATCACTTAGAGCATTGTAGTTGAAGTCTTTTTATTGGTTTTCCTGTATCATGCATATTTGCAGGAGTTTTGATTAGAAAATTAGATCTCTTTGTTACGTATTCAGTTCAGCTAAGATATTTGTCCATTTGTGTTATTTTAGTTTATTTTTTGTGTGTAGTAATTAGGATTTTAGGAGAAATTTTCAAAATGTACACATTTAGCATTTCTGTTGATGTGATAGTTTTGCATCTATGTACCGGTAGTGGGAATGACCGACAGAGACTGAAACTAGCCGTCTAGCTTAGCAGCTATAGACCACATGGTAAAATAGCATAGTCTATTGTCAAACCTTTTGAGTAAATCTTTTACTCCTCCTTCCATTAAAGGGAGACAAGCATGATTCTGAAGTCCAAGACATTTAGTTTGTTTGTCCCAATCTATAAAATCATTCCTTTCTACATTTATCTACAAATGTTCTATTTCTATTTAAAGTATTTACTTTCAATTTAGCATTTTACATCCATTATTATATATTTTTTTAAATTAAAATATGAACTTACTTTATTATAAGTTATATTTTTGTAGTAAAGGACAGACAAATACTTTCTATTTTTTTGTTCAAGTGTGACCTCCTTAATCCTATGTTCTGTGTGTATGACGTCATTGTTTATCATTCTTCAAGAATGTCATTGACATCGTCACTCGTCACTCCACATTTGTTTTTTGCATACTACCGTAGCAACACATTGCAGTATAGTAGAAGTGTGTTTTGAATAGTGTGTGATTTGAAAACCTACTACTAATAAAAGTTGTAGAGTTATGCTGATCTAGACATTCACGTTAAAAACACCTTTATTAATTAATAACGCAATGGTGTGAATATCATTAACATTACGAGAAATTACATTGGGTGTCGGTGGTCAGGTTATTCCCATTTGATGCGGTGTGTTTGTGAGTTATCTCCCTTTGACATGCTAGCTTGACAAATTATCTCCCTTTGACACGCTGTGTTGATATATTATCTCCCTTTCAAATACTGTGTTTATGGATTGTCTCCATTTGATATGAAGTGATGGATTCACTCACTTTGACACAGTTCTATCTACCTGTGACAGTGTTGACAAATTATCTCCCTTTGATGCAGTGTTGTGACAGATTGTCTCCCTTTGATCCAGGACCCGGCAGACATGGTGGACATCGGCGTGGTAGAGGAACTGGTGCGACAGGCAATCTGCATGACCACCACCACCTTCATCATCACCCACCTGTTCACGCCTGACGGTCAGCCCCTGCAAGGTCACCAAGGTCACGACCGTGGCACTGGTCAAGGTCAGGGTCAAGGCCAGGGCTCGGGCATGAACCAGGGCTACGGGCAGATGTCCCAGCAGGGCGACGGCAACTACGAGCGGAGGATGCCGCAGACTCACGGCAGCATGCCCATGCAGAGCAAGCACGTGCAGAGCACCCAACTGCAGAGCTCCAAGAGAAAGGCACCTGGTCCACCCAACCAACAATCTCTCCCCCAGAACGAGGCTCTTTTCGTACCCATCGAGGCAAACCAGTACCAAAGCGCTGTAAGTATATCACAATTTATCACGATTTGGGCCCATTAGCTGTAAAATGTTTGGGGTTTTTTAGGGTTTTTTTTAGGCACAAAAATTCATGATTTGTGGCTCATCGAGTTAAAAACTTTTGAGTTCCATTGGGGAAAAAGCTGCAAAATGATTTATTTTTTTCATGAAAGCCAAATTTCATAATTATGTGATTCAGATGAACCACTAAAGAAAATATTTTTTACTGTAAAGCAATTTATGACAGGGTACCGGTATGTAGCTTTTTACGATTTGTGCCCATAGAAAGACTGTACATTTTCACTACTATATTTAGATTTAATTATTTAATTTTGTAACATAAATATGATACGTCTGTGTGCCCGTTGATGCAAGTCAGTACAAAAGTACTGTAAGTTTTTAAGAATTCTATTGTAAAATTGCTGTATTTAGTGCCTCAAATTTTATGATTTTGTGCCCATCGAAGCCAACCAGTACTAAAGTGCTGTACTTTTTACTACTGTAAAACGATTTTAGTTTTTGTTTCCCAATTTCATGATTTTGAAGTGCCCATCATTCCAATCCAAATGCCATATTGCATTTCTATATTTATTACAGCAGAGAGCTGGAATAGGTTTGGTCTTATCAAATTTAACCATTTCGAAGTCGAGTTTCCCAAAACTGTTTTGTGTTCTGTATATGGCAGGCTATTCCTCAGCAATCGCCTCAGATATCAAAAACGGATGTTGAGCCTCGTATCCCCATTGGGTCTGAACCCAGTCTTGGGCCTCAGAAGAAAATCACTTTCCCCTTGACTACTCCCCGGGTGGGTATGGATGTACTTGCGAAATTAGACGTAAAACGTCTGATCTTAATTTCGCTTCCGTGTCGCACAAGTGTATTTGTTTGCTGAAGTGATTCCTGTTTTAATTACCTTAATTTCCACAGTTGTCTCCCATTACGTCCTTGACTGTCACACATCTCTGTTGTCTCCTTCTTTGACGTGTTTCACTGTCAAGTCAGACACCATTACACAATGTGTTTATTTGTTTTGCTAAATCATCCTGAGAAGTGAATATTTTGCAGTTTTGTTGGCCACTTTCTAGCACTAAACACGTCCTTTGCAGTTCACAGTTCATCACAGCAAAAGTAACAATGTTCACACACCTATCACATGTTATTTGGATGAGTTTTTTTCTCGTGACATTCCTGTATTCTGTTTTTGAAAATGAGATGCACCCAGTTTGTCATTTCCAGTCCTACCATTGGGCCTAAGAACAGTCTTAGTGCTGGTCATCAGCCTACGAGAAGTTCCAAACCTATCTGTCCATCAGATAACAGTTCTATTCTGTGTGTGTTTCCTACAACAGTGTCAGTGCTGGTCATCAGCCTACGAGAAGTTCCAAACCTACCTATGAATCTGCAAAACTTTCAAACCTATCGGTGGATCAGATAACACATTCCAACCATGTGGCCCATAACATCTGTTCCAAACCTACATGTTTCAAACCCACAACACCAGTTCCAAACCCACAACATCCAAGCCTATAATTATATCAGTTCCAAACCTACAACATCAGTTCCAAACCTTCAGCATCATTTCCAAACCTTCAACATCATTTCCAAACTTACAACATCAGTTACAAACTTACATTATCAGCTCCAAACCTACAACACCTGTTCCAAACTTCCAACATCAGTTCAAAACCTACTTTTGAGCCAGTTTACCGTTCAAAATATACCTGAGAGTTTTAAGAAGTGCCAATCCTAGGTATTAACCTGTAACAGAGCTAATCCATTGTGTGAGCCAGCCATATGACAGTTCAATATCTACTAACTGAAACAGTTCCAAGTTCTACCTGTGGGACACATAACACATTACAAACATGCCAGCCAGCACATCCACCAAAAATATCTAAAACCTACTTGTGTGGGGGACCAAGATCAGTGTCAAATTCCATCTTTCAACAGATTCCACTAATAAGTCGTGATATTAGTGACAGATTCTAGAAAGCGACTCTAAACCCCATTACAAAAAGAAAATTAAAAAAAATGGAAATATCTGGTTTTCCTGAAATGATTTCCATTCCGTATCTTCTGTTCTGTGGTATTCATGACTTGCTTCATAGGTGGCTCAAGTTATCTCTGACATTGATTTAATTGAGTTTTTGAACAGTTTGTTTTAGTCTTCTGTGACTTTTGGTTTTTATCTGTTTCATCAAATGTTTATTGACTTGATTTTTAACTCTTTTGTCCACTGAAGGTTTGTTTAAAATAGGATTTGCTAAATGAGCAACCTCTTGGATTTATTTCTGTCTGCTGATGGTGATGAATGCAGAATGGAGTAACTTAGAATACGACATTTTGGACGATCCTCACTTATGAGTTAACCTTCATTCCTTGATCAGGTGGCTAGATTGCTAAATTATTGAGTACGATTTCATGCAAAGATGAAACTTTATGAGGGGATTTGTGAAAACAACTTTTGAGTTGAGCATGAATTTGTACTAAAAAAAGTTTCATAATCTCATGGTTTGGATGTTTGTATTGAAATCCCAATGTTTTGAAAATATTTAAGGAATCGTGCAAAAAAAATATAATAATACATAGATATTATATGGCTGTTGCTGTTTTTGTTTGTCATCAGTTGCAATTATATTTTTAGATATTTCTCACAAAAAATCCTTTGTCTTGTACATGTATATCTGCAGGTGAATTCTTTTTTTTTTAAATGTTTTATTATTTTGCTGTTTTGTCGGTTTCTTTCAAAATATCCTTTGACTCAATGTAAGGTAATAGACGGTGAGACAATGGCAGTAATTAGAGTTCAATAAAAAATATCTCATTAATGTATTAAATATTGATACTCACTTCATCTATCAATATTGAGATTTTAATTATTTTGGGCGCTTATGTAATAAAATGTAGTGACTATCAATATTTAATACATTAACAAGATACTAATTACTTACCATTGCTCGACATGGTATCTCTGATCACTTTCAGCAGCAATAAGGTTAAACATGAACATCACATATTTATAGGAAATTAAAGGCATACAATCACATATATTTATGGCTGTTTTTTACTAGTTCTAAACTACAAAGTACATTCACTTGACATACATATGATCATGTTTGTACTTCCAAAAAACTTTCTACCGCTGTACGGCAGGCAAAATTCAATTTCAACAACCTGAACAATCTTAGTTCTTCATCCTTCTTTGTATT
>JAUTBQ010160990.1:0-12710 GCA_032361185.1 Lepetodrilus ovalis | reverse complement strand
CATCATAATAGTGTAGAGTGTCTGTATACTCTAATGAAGTGAATCAGTAATTATGCATGACATAACCATTCATTTGAAAGTACACTATTTATGACATCTACAACTTAGCAGGTTGTTAACATAATGGAACAGCACATTTTAAATTAGTAATTCAAGTATTCACAATGATAGATGTCAAATTAAAACTTAAAACGGATACACCTATTTATATTCTATTTCTGACATTACGTTAATAGGCACATCGAAAACAATAACGTTGACCAAGTTAAGGACACATGAACCAGATGCGCAAACCTCGAGTGAAGTACCTTGACCAAACGTTTTGAGTTCTATAAACTATCCCACAAATCGGTGTTTCTTATCAATATTGGATACATTGCAGTGCAAATTATGTAACTGAACTTTAAGTTTAAGATGTATTCTTGTAGGGATATCGGTATTCAACTAATCATATTATATATTTACTCATAAAAAAAACCAATGTATTTTAATTAATAAAGAAGACGATCTTGCCAAATGGAACTATCAAAAGTGTTCGTCATACATGCACATGCAATTTAGTAACTTACTCGCAAAGGATCGATCGTTAGAAAATGTAAGCCTCAACATTTCACGATAATAAGTTCTCCTTTTCACGCGTTATATAACGAACTCATATTAAATGTAAAACATACGGCATGTGCATATCCCATATCTCGGATATCACTAAACAACTACTTGTGCATGTTATATTATGTTATGTCATATGTTACCCTAGGCAAATATTCAAAGTTTAATGATGTTTTGAAGATTTTCCACTTATGATTAATATTTTATCAAAACCCGGCAGCTCAAAAAAAAAGGAAGCATAAACGACCAACACCATCGATCAGGATAGACATGGTTTTGTCAATACTTTGTTAAGACCCGGATGAACGTGTATATAAGGGCCATCTCTACATGGAGTTAGTGCGTTCACAATGTCCAGGCTGTTCCTATTGCTATCTCTGCTCCTGGTAACCGGGCTAAATGGTAAGTTAAAATGCATCTTTATATGTGGGCGCACCGCTTCGATCTATAATAAATTATACTTGAAAAACGAGTATTAACATTATGCTTATGTATACTAGTATTCTCCAAGGATGATGTTGGTTTCTGTGCTCAAGCGTCCTATAACTTTCCAGTTTCTTTCAATTTAAGCAAGACTTGTCAGTTTAAGGCAGAAGGAAACTCGCAACATCGGTAGTGCTTAATGTTGTAGTAAACCCGCGAGCACCGGCTGGTAATGACAGACCAAGGATAATAAATGAATTGGTACCGACAGCGCATCCTATCAATATCGTGTTAGTAAAGTTACTTTCGCGATCATTGATGCCGGACGGAGATTTGAACCCGGTACCTTTGGCTCCGAAGTCCAACGTTCAACCAATGAGCTACCATCCGTCCTTCCTATAACTGATCACACATGTAAATACGCATTGAGATGATTTATCTTCTTTTTGTTTGTAAAGTTGACTGATTAATTGAAATACACCTTTAGTACTAAATAATCTACTAGTATTTTGTAGAATGGCCTTGTACTCTGGGCCAATAAAATATGATTCTTCGTATGCCAGTAATTATTCTTTTCATTTAGCCCAGTTCTGGTGTCCCCGTGGGCAGGTGACCTGCTTAGGGTTGAACATTGTGAAGCAGTGTCGATGGGTCCACGGATGCCGCGTCTGCGTCTGCGTCAAGAGCCATTGCCACAATCCTCCAGGCCACTGCGTCTTCCATGCGGCTTTTCATTGTAACCAATCGCTGATGAGAGATAACAATGGCAATGGATGTCTCATGTGTCAATGCCAGCCCTGCCATTTGATTACATGTCCCTGGTGGTGTCACGAACATCAGAATAACAACTGCCCAAATTGCAGGTGCTAAAGGTAACCTATGTAAAGTACAAATGTTATCGTTGCTAATTGCTCCATTTACTGACACATATACGTATAGATACAAACCACAATACTAATTGATTTGGTTCAATACCTCTTACACATTACTATACAAACTGAAACATAAGAACAATATCAACGGTTAAATACACAATAACAAACTACCTAGCTAGTGCGATCACATGTGTTGGAGATTTTAATATAATGATAATTCGACCAGAATATACATGATTATGGGAGGATGAGAATATTATTTGAACGTTTTATCTGTGCTCATAATTCCGGATACACGTTTCTCAACATAGAATACTATTGGTTTTAAGAACTTTGTTTTATTGTCTTTACTTACAGGTGTGTAAAGCAGGTTCTATGTAGGTGACGCTTTCATCCTTCCTACCGGTGTTTTAACATACAAAGAACTGGATGTTTGATGTGAACTCATACCATGCACAGAAATCCTTGTTAAAGTAATAAAACACATCTCATACACGTGTATGTTTATTGTTTTCATTAGGACACTTATCATTTTCTTGACCAAATGTTTTCCTAAATAACTATTATTTTCAATATTATAGTTCATTATGATTTGATCGCCTTGCCAGTACATGTTTTAAGCTACTACAATAAGGGCTACAATAACAGCCACATTCAAAACGGCGAAAGAAATATATAATATTGGCTAAAACTGCGAACAGTTGACTGAAACGGCGGCAAGACATTGGTCAACATGTCGAATCCAATTGACTATACCGGATAAATAATATTTCTGAAACAGCAGCAATCGATTTGGTGTAAATTAAAGATAGATAATGTTTAGGGGTGTTGATATACAGTCTCGTTGCTTATATTCTGGTTTACTTGATTAAATCATACCATCACGGCTGGTTGACCTACGGTATTACGGAATAACCATCTGAGACTACTTACGCTTGATTGGTTCAGATTCTATACTGCGCGGTAGTGTCATTACTTCAAAGATTGATACCAGTGAATAGAAACGCTAGCCCACACCTGTTGAACCAAGTAGTGTAATATCGCCGCGATGTGTAATAGTTACACTTAGCGTCGATAGATGCAACCGCGATATGTAATATAGTTAACGCTAAGTGTAATAGCTGAGGTGTATCGACGCTAAGTGTAAGTGTTACACATCGCGGCGATATTACATATTGCGGTTCAACAGCACCTCAGCTATTACACTTAGCGTTAACTATTACACATCGCGGTTGCATCTATCGACGCTAAGTGTAACTATTACCCATCGCGGCGATATTACCCATCGCGGTTCAACATCACCTCAGCTATTACACTTTGCGTTAACTATTACGCATCGCGGTTGCATCTATCGACGCTAAGTGTAACTATTACCCATCGCGGCGATATTACACATCGCGGTTCAACATCACCTCAGCTATTACACTTAGCGTTAACTATTACACATCGCGGTTGCATCTATCGACACTAAGTGTAACTATTACACATCGCGGCAATATTACACATCGCGGTTCAACACCCCAGTGGTGCGAGGATGCATCGGTGCAAGACACGGTATATTTACTAAGTGCATATATGCAGTGATTTGTATATACATGGCGCGGCCACTATATAATCACAAATACAAGTAAAGATACGCTTTGAAGGTCTGATTTAAGTACCAGGCCCATATTTTCCGATTTCTAATGCAAGTTGTTTGAAGAGAATTAATAAGCTGATGCATAGCCCGCATTTAATATACTGGTGCCTTATTGTTCTAGCCAATGTCATATATATTTCATAAAGGTCTCTATTGTGAAATATAGGCCTAGAGTCTACATGTCTTAAACATATACTAAATATTAGAGGAAAGGTTCAAAATAACAGTTCTAGTTAGCGAACACCACCAACAACCAATATCTACCAATACAATAGTGGAGGCCTACTAGTGGAAATCATTACATATGGCAATTAGAAACGTGGGTTAATCTCACAAATATGCGGAGACATTTTACTTGCGTTTCGGTCACACATAAGACGGTTTTCAACGTATAGTTTCCTCTTCTTTATTTTCTGTAGCTACGTTAAACTACATAATCACTAACTCCTCTTATTACATGTATGCTGCCATATTTTATTATAATTGTAACAAATTTCATAAAGTGAAGCTTTAGTACGCCTCTCAAATTGGGTGTAACCAAAACGTTATCTGTAAAGAACTGAAATGAAAACAATATTCAAACATGAAAGTTTACTTGTGATGCAGGAACGGCTACTCAAGTACTATTGTCCATTCTCTTTACATCACACCGACTCCGTAGTTTAAACCTTAGAGCGCCTGTCACGGAGTGAGGAAGATCTGTATAGGTCAAACCCCGTTTGACCACGGCCGCGTCATACCTAATAAAGACGTTTACAAAAATGGTTGATGTCTCCCTGCTGGGCACTCAGCATAAAGGGAAGTTTACATCAACGGGTGGTCCCTCAGAGTCACCTTACTGTGTTTGAGTGGGAGATTTTGGTTAACTGCAACATTAATATTCTAGAGTGAGCTAGCACTCTAAAAACGAATGGTTGAAATCCAGCCTAGCACAAGCAGACAATAACATTCACCGCTCTCCGGCTCCATGCTGTGAGACAAATGCGTCACAAATAGGGACCAGTCTGCCGAAAGCAGCTATGCTGGAAGGCGACTGTCGAAGCATTTAACCACACACACACACACACTTTACATAGCATGCTTGGTGCGACAGGATTTCACATGTAGTTGAAGAACACCATTCAGTAGAAGGGAACTATTCGCAAATAATTTTCCAATCTGTAATTATTAAGACGACCGATTCAATAATTAAACGATTTTTACTTGATAATTACTTACACTTAAAAGCATACTATCACAAATGGTCGACCTATAATTGACAAACGAATTTCTATCTGCGACTACTTAGACCAATCAAAAGTTGTTATATACCGATGTACTTACGCCTCAATATTCTATAGTTAATGAAAGTTTCATATTTTATATGAATAAATGTAGCGTAGTACGAAGTATATTGCCTTTGGAATATTTAACTGCTACTAGTATATGGAATTTCCCACAATGTAGATCTACGAAAAGGATTTTGGAGATATAAAATTGATAATAAGTATCACAAATTGTGCTACGCGCTCATTGAAATTATGCGATTGAATGTATTTAATGTGTATAAATACGTGTTGCATTCAACCATCTTCAGATTTCTGACGTTGGGATAGTTATCAATATTTTGGTATTATTTTCACATTATTTAATTATCTGTGAGTAGGGCAAACCTATCCAAAATGGGCGATATAAATGTAGACAGAAAATGGAAATTCATTCTGACGTGTATCGACTAACTTTCTGTATCTCATAATTACATCAAGTAGAGAGCGCAGTTTCCGATTTCGCTTGCCAATTCCGGTTGTCACCTTCGCTAATATTACCGGTATAGTCTTTATTACCGAGGATGACATTCACAATGTCTTTGTCGTCGATGTGAATGAATCTTTTACCGTTTAACAAGAAAGGATTTCTTTGGGTGAAACAGACATCTTCTAAGTGAATAAACTATACATTCTCCAATTCGGTCCAAAACGTCCACATCATCTGTGATTGCATACTATTAACATTGTTAGGTAGTCAATGGACAGAGAATGATTCAACCGACAAACTTTTGTCTTAAACTTATTATGTTCTATTCCAGGAAACATCTGTACGAACACCAAGATAGCGTTCTACCCTGATCCCACAGATTGCCAATATTTCTACATGTGCGCCAACGGGACACCAGTTCACTTTCAGTGTCCCCCCGGCACGGCCTTCAACAGCACGGAGGTCGTGTGCGACTATAGGTATAATGTAGCTACTTGTCGATAGGTCATAACGCTACCATGTACTACACACCGGCTAGCCTACGGTGAAACTATACTACGTCACGTGCGGTGTCGGCTGGATTGCCCAAGATGTAAACCATTGCAACGGTTGTTCTTCCAATGACATCATAAAGTCCGGTGGTCCCCACAAAAAAAACCACTAGTCATGAAGGATATTTGCGTCGACATACCCAAGCTATTAACTTCTTTCCCGTTGGCAATGGAAAGACCCTAATAAATGCTAACAAGCCAAACTGTATTATGTTTTATATGCATGTATAACGGCCTGTAGACATGGTAGACCATGCATGTTATATGCACAGGCTAACAGATCGCTTATCTGAACACATACCACATTACAAGGATAATGTAATGTGATTGACTATTTCCCCTTGCATACAACAGTGACGTACACAATATCATGCACATGAATATCTTTAGATCCATTCACCATGTTCACATTATGATTGGGCTTGATAGAGAATAAACAATCACAAGTTGATGTACATGTTTTAATCAGCAGAAAAACAACATTTGACGTGTAATTAATTGGGAGGCATAAATAAATTCGATTTAGTGAATGGTCCCACATACACCAAGTATACACAAAGCCTGTCAAACCGTGAACACATGCTGCGTACAATCACTTGCATAAACGTGATGAATACTATTACATACCAACTTCACACAATGTGTGTGAACACCCTTCTACTCAGTCTGCCAGAGTACTCACTCTAATAAAACATGTACATTACAAGTATTCCATGATTCATGAAATGTTATTAAAGTAGTACGAATCGTCGTACCAATATAAATACTGCACAACTTGGATATCCACCGAATGCATATACGGTCATCTTGGTCATTGGGCAGAGCTCTTGGCAACCGGAGAAACCTGCCAGCAACGTTCAACCAAGCAGTTACCTGTATAGTAGACCCTCATCCACCACCAGACTAACGTATTTAGAATCCAGGTTCGCGACACGACCACGTGTATGCCCAAACACGCTTCATATCAGTAGATGAGATACCATGACTTTAAATGTGAGCGGCTGTTTGGAACATACACTGATGTTATTATGCACTTCCCAATTAACATTAAGACAAATAATCCACAATGCCCTAAATATTCAGACGTTCTCATTCATTCGTCTTCTCGCTTCCTAAAGAAACCTGACCCAGATGTGCACTCACGAACAGTTATTGTCACTGAATCTCGCAAAGTCACGTCGGTTATGCAAACCTGATCCAGTATGGGCTTGACACTACTAGGCGGGCTCCAATATGTTTTGGCTTCAATAGCCTTTTCCTTGACTTTTGTTGACTCGGTGGGCGTCTGTAAATTAGAGTTCACGTCAGAGAAATTATAGATTGAAGGATCGGAAGCTTTTTTCACATCTCCATTAGGTTTAATACCTGTGCTGTGTCCATTTCTGGCACAAGACTCTGATGCCACAGTTTCTTTCTCTTTCATCTTGGTCTCTTGTGAGAGTTTGAGAGCTAACTGCTGCTGTTTGAGTCTTTTAGCGGAAGGGGGCCTGCCAACTTTCCGCTTTCCTGGAATAACTATCTGACCTTTCCGCCTGCCGGGCGGACCTTTCAGTTTATGTTTTGGTTTTGGCTTGGGAGGCACCCAGCCAGGGGGTCGGGGATACTTGGGAGGCCTGCCAGGACCCCTCTTCACGGGAGGCTGGGGAGGCTGAGAACTGGTGGATGGGCCTGCACGGGATTCACTGTCCTTGGAATAACCCTTGTCCTTACGACCGTCTTCCGACCTGTCTGATTTCTCAGACTTGGCCATCTCTTTGGCTCTGATGTTAGACAAAACTTCCATGCTACTACAACTGGAGGAGTCGTCCATGTTGGAGTCGCGGTCCCTACGTCGTCGTCCGCTCGCCTCGGATTCTGTGTCCGTGTCATCTTCCGTGTCATCAGAAACAGCCTACAAAATAGGAACCATGTGTACTGACAATTGTTGACAATAGCTGTGAAAGACACCAGATAATGCTCAACGTTGGCATACAAGATAAATTACGATTGTAAATATCCAAAATTAATATCGTAAGCTAATAAATTATATCCATACCATTCCTAATATGACCTATGGCATATCGCATAGAAAACAAAACAGATTTCTCTTACTGAATTACTGATTACATATCCAATATCAGTTAGTACGAAATATTATTTAGGTTTTTGGTCATATTGAATATACTAATAACCATTAAATCATGCGCGTCCATCCATGACCATGATGACTAGTAGTTACCTTCAAATCATAAATTATTGATACATTGTTTATATTATGTTACTATATCATGTACCTATACATGTGTAAACAGGGAATATTATGTGACATGTATCTTTTGAAAACTTTGAAAAATACAACAATTATAAAAAATAAATAATAAATAATCATTACACGCATACAAAATACCAGTGTATGTTCAAATTAGTTTTAAACTGTTACTGAAAATGTGTTACACAGCGTTTTACGCAAAATGGAAGAACATAATCTTGTCATACGATATTAGTATGACAAGATAATATTCTTAGATTGTATACAAGTAGACGGGTCTAAATGCAATCAGATTATTAAACGTTCCCCAATAAAAGCAATAACGGCCGTCACTAACTATACTTCAGACGTTTTCCATTTGCTTCACTAACTATACTTCAAACATTTTCCATTTGCTGCTATAAGTGGAAACGGGTATTGTTACGTATCTTGGTACCTTGGTAGAGAATGTACATGATGGGGAGTTTTTAGAATATGTGCCTTTATGAAGTCTGTCATTACAACAAGGAATTCGTACAAATTCAATCTTAACTTGCTACAGGTATTCACACTGACCTTATGTATAGCATGTACATGTATAGTGTAATAGAGGTGCAATAAATAGATAGTGTATGTGTACAGATATTACTCACAACACATCTCTTTCGCTATAGGTATTTTTCTGAGTAGATTGATGTGAAATATTCAAAGGAATACGAATTTACTTTAGTAATGCATCCATATTTATTTTTTAACATCGCACTACTTGGTCATAGGAATAGCACAATGTAATGTTACCACGATATATATGCCTATAGGGTCCGTACACTACAATACAAGTAGGCTATACATTTTATTTTAAATTAGACATTTTCAGTAAGGACCATAAAGATAAACAGCTTAGAAGATAGAGGGAACATGACTAAACCGATTATAGCGCCGTTTTTCTTTTGAAGTACGCTCACCAAAAACAATTATTTACATGTATATTAAAATGTAATAACTCAAACAAGAAAGGTTATGCAAAATATAACTTCGCTAAATTAATTGCAATTTTTGCAAGGACATCCTTCAGTTGTTTCAAATGCATTGCAAGATTGTAATAGTTTGAGAATAAACATTATTATTTAATACATTATTGCATTAAAAATAAAAATAAATTACTTCAATATCACGCTGTATTTGACAGGTTTGTCCACGTTGACATGATTGAAGTGTAAATTATATCATGTGGATGAATAAAAAAAATCTTCAAAGTAAAGGAAATAATTGATTCCATCTAAATGTGGTTACAAAATACACAACCTTTTGTATCCAATGCAAGTACACTCCGTCACACTTCACATGCTTCAGAGATTTTATTTTATGTATGCTGCTTCAGGAAATCGATACTGTTTTACTATGCTGCATTTACTTCCATATACAATGTAAGAATTCTATACATGGCCTTACAATAATTTGAATAAACATTCAAACGAACTATATACCTAACATAAACATACTATTTTAGAAACTAAAACAAATGTATACAGCTATTCATGTTAGTTGTATATGTTATGGCCTCGAAATAATACTAGTTTGTAAATTGTAATGGCATGCTTTCCTTTCTGACGTATGCATTTAATTATTTAAGCAATATCTTTTAATGTTTAACCAGATAACATAACCAACTTATTCATATCTCTTCAATTGTACATAAACATAATTTACTCTAGGTTAGTAGGTAAATGGAATTTCAGACCTGTGATGCAAGGATCATCATATTTTAAATATTGATGCATATTTTAAATTTGTTTATAAACAAATCAAAGTCAAACATAGACAATAGTATTCTTAAAATATGTAAACTCTTTACCCTTACAAGATTAAAGCTTATATACTTGATGAGATATATCTACATCATACATATTAATGTTTTACATGATTGATAAATAAAAGCATCTGATGAAATAAAATAAATTAACAAGCTAACGATATATAACGAGAAAATTAAAAAGCACATTTGCATTAAGTCAGTAAAATGTTGAGAATTCAAACAAGAGATTGTTCATGTGATTACTAGACATATTAATTTCTGTAAATAAATAGGTGTTCAAAATATAACTAGGTAATTAAATAGGATTGTACATGGACATGACAATCATAGATATACTAGTAATCAGTAATAGTAGTTATTGTGATTAGGTGATTATTTGCAATAATAATTTCTTAAAACTAAATACAGTATGCAATTAAAAACATAATGTAAATAATTAAATATCTTCAAGCTAGAATACATGTATGTAGCACATTATGGTTAAACAATAGTAAGAACATACTTTAAAATAATGCCCATTTTGATACAACTGTTAGCACCTGTGATTTTAATTTCTTCAGGCTAAATGAATGCTAAAAAATATAATGTAAAGCTTATAAAATAAAAATACATATGTGCATGTGTGTTCAATCTATGTTGAAATTTTAATATTTGTTATTACCTGCAATTTTAATTTCTTCGGTTTTGGTCCCCTTTTCAAACCTCCGCCTGGATTTTCCCTGTGGCTGAAATAACAACAAGCACACTGACAGATCGGCGTACATACAGTCGGTGCATTCCGCACACGGCATTGCAAAGCGGCCATTCAAATACTGCACTAATAGCTTAAACATTTTTAATGCAACCCACCTATTTTTAAACGCTTCGATCAGTCTCAGATCTAGGATATTTTCTGCTGGTTCCCAGGTATTGTGCCTGAAATGCAACAAAGAGCAGAGTTAGCCCCTGTGCAGAGCGCTTGCACGCCAGCTAACGAACATGAAGGCCACACGAAAATAGGTGATGGCTACTCACTTGTTCGACCAACCCTTCCATTTTACGAAGTACTCGGTCTTTCCCTGCAATCAAATAACAGCATTGATTAGACCAAGCGGTGAAGGGGTGTCTAATGAAGGATTTCGCGCGGTCTAGTCCGACCAAAGCCATACCTACCCTGCGTATCCTCTTTTTCGTTATGCATTCAGCGGCAAACACTCTTTCCCCCATGTTCGACAATTCCATAATGTGGGAGCCAAACAATGTGAAACGCGACCTTTGTCGCGGACGCTCAGTTTACCTCGAGCTCATAGCTACATCCCATAATACTCGTGTGACGTCAGCCATGTTCGTTTCTCCCACTGCTGGCGAGGGGGCTTGCTAACCCAGACGGCGTGTAGCTGCTCTCTTGCTAACTGGGGTTTAGTTGTATCCTGAGGGGTGGGGAATATTAATTAGGGTAGTGGTTGTTGTGGGGCAAATGGGTAGGGACTATATTTCAACGCAGTTTAACCGAGAAATTGATGGTATATGTATAGATCTTGTATCACATGCAGCTCATGGTATGATTGATTTTTCTAATGTTTGTTGGGTTGGATATTTTAACGAAAAGAATATCGTTTAATAATTAATGGTAGGCTGTAGTGGAATTTAGTGCATCGTTGTGTGTATACATACAACATCGTGTAATTAAATATACATGTACATACATATATAAATTGCATTCACTTTTGATACAATGGATTACTATTAAATTCGCGTATGCGCATCCAATGTTTAAAATATTAGCCTCCTATCGATATTGCAAATTTCTTCAGCATGATAATCTTTTCGTATTTATTATAAATGTTTATAATTTAAATTTATTATAGCTTCATGCTTATTATATCAATCACTTTTGTTTGAGTATTAATTATGGTTACAAGTGCGTAATTACAAGTCTGGAATTGTTTATTAATACACTATTAATATACTACCTCTAGAAAGAGATAATCACCAAGCTATATAATAGAATCGTATCAGTTTATATTTATGTAAGTAATTATTTGTATATTTATACTCCAACAGGGAAGCCAATAAAGAGTATCTTCACAGTGTCACAATCGCGGGAATACACAGAGAAAATATGACTTCAAAGATTAATTATTCCGTTGAAATTTCTCATATTTCTTTCTCTAAATGTATACCCAACCATTACATAAAATACGTTCGATTCCGACGCAGTATTAATGTGAACATTGATAAATCGTTTATTTTAGTTATAAATAAGTTTGAATATTTAGGAATATACGACAGTAAGGTTTTCCCAGATACAATAATTATTATATTATTACGGTCACTAGTTTTGCTAACGAATTTCAGATAAAACTGTAGAAATGTTATAGATAAGGCGAGTTATACGCAATATTATTTGACAATTTGTTCACTGATATTTGTAATGTTTTATTTTATATTCATATAATTTTAGGGATTTCTACTTTTGTTATCCTGTGCGCATTTTGTATATTATACATGTATATGGGTTGTTGTTTTTTCATGTTAATATTTAATTGTGGATATTTGATGTATATTTCAAATATAACTGATTCTATTTTAAGGAGATATGAAACACAAAAATACAAATAATGTGATACTCCCTGCGCTGGTTGAACATTATAATTTTTATATTTGAAATTTAACAGTGATTCTATTTAAGGAGATATAAAACAAAGCAAGATATATAAAAATACAAATAATGCGTTACTCCCTGCGCTGGTTGAATATTAGATGTGTAAAAATGTCTAATCTTAAAATAACGACGTTTAGCATAAATGCGACATGGAACTTGCGTTTTGTTTAGAGTTTTCTTGCTTTTGGAAAC
>JAUTBQ010160979.1:0-12715 GCA_032361185.1 Lepetodrilus ovalis | reverse complement strand
TCTTTCAGAATATGTAATAACCCCGATAGTGACCATTTTTCCCTATGCAAGTATGATCTTGCCCCTTTAATATTGTAGTTTTTGCCAGCTCTCGTTTGTGACAACATCATGGAAATGTGACATATGCTATGAGCTGTCAGATACTAGGTGTTTATTAGAGCATAACTGACATGAAAGTGACTTTGCTTACCCAATAAAAGCTGTCCACATCTTAGTATACTAGCAGCTCTGTCTTAGAAAGCAATCTTTTCAACTCTTATGCCAGCCTATAGACATGATAGATAAGATGTAGAATCCATATCAAGGGACACCTGTATAGTTGTAACTATCGCAACATCACACATAATTTTAATATTTTGTTAGTTGAGAATGGCATTGTGATGATAATTTCAAATTACATTGGAAGTATCAAAAACAATTCTATTGACAATATTTCATCCCCTACCACATAAATACATTGTCCCCTCGACACAACACTGTTCGATACAGAGCGGATTCAGATATAAGGCTGGTTCAGATGTGGATCCCATTTTAATTTTTTGTTATTTACCTGTACTATTATATAAGGCTGGTACTATAAGGCTGGGGGCATGTCATGGACCCCAAATTCAGCATTATATAGAGGGAACACTGTAAGTAGCCCCTTCTACACCATCACCAATGTTCATCTCAAGAAAATTTGGAGATATGCAGATTATGAGATCAAAACAAAAAGTTCAATAGCCATGTTAAAGCCCTTATCTCAATTGCCCTCTTGAGAAAAGTACATTTATTCAAACATATGGAACACCTGTGACATACAAGCAAATTCAATGTCAAGAGTTATTGAGTACGGTGGCCTTGAACTTTGAAGCATGTGCACACCTGGTGACCTTGGTTAAACTTAGAAAACTCTGTTAAGATTTGGAACAATAATTTTTATTATTTAGCATTGATTAACCATTTATAAAACCAATGTTCTTTACCATCTCAAATTACATGATAAACCTAAGTCACTGTTCGATAGGACATCTGCGGTTGGCACTTGCATGACATAGGTTAAAAAGGTGAAAAGAAACAAATTTTTACAGTGCCCCATTGATATAACACGGTCCGATGCACAGCTGATTTGGATATAAGGCTGGGTCAGACGTGGACCCATTTTTATTTTCGTTATTTCCCTGTAATATTGTATATAAGGCAAGTACTATAATGCTGGGGGTATGTCATGGACCCCAACTTCAGCATTATATTGAGGGGACACTGTACTTTTATTAACACTCTCCCTGCTGCAGGCAACCAGAGATGCCCTAAAGAGCAGTAACTGTGCCTAATCCAGCAGGAAGAGGGTTAAACAGCATTAGAATGTTAGAGAGATAATTAATGTCACTGATTATAGTAGGATTCGTCATTACAGTAAAATTGTTCGCATTTGTAGCCTACATTTTATATATTTCTAGATGGTACATGTACATTGAAATGTTAAAATGTTCATATCAATTGGGGCTTAGAGCTGTTTAAAAAGATTATTTCATTATAACGCGCTTAGGTCAGATTTTAAGATCATTTCACTATGTTATAATGGGTCTTAAAGCCGTTTTCAAGATTATTTCACTATGTTATAATGGGTTTTAAATCCGTTTTCAAGATTATTTCACTATTATAACATGTTTACAGACGCTTTCAAGATTACTTCACTACAACAGGTTTAGAGCCATTTCCAAGATTATTTCACTACTGTTACCTCACAGCAGAAGGAAACCTGCAGCACCCACAACACTATGCTTTGCAGTAAACCTGCAAGCACCTGCTGGTACTGACAAAACCCAGGATGATGCTCCAGTTCACTGCCACAGTACTAACAGATGGCTCATCCTACACATACTACATAGTATACCTGGCTGTGTTAAATCGACTGAGACAACGACATAAAACAGTTAACACATCAGTGCTCATGGTACCATACTGTCCATAAACTAGGCCAAGTCTTAATCTCTGTAAACAACTCTTTGTGCAACACATGCCCATCCAAGCTTGAGTAATACTCCATAAATCTACAACTATCTTATCATTCAAATTTAAATAGAACTTGCAAATTTGCACATTTCTCAATTTCTGGATGGCCTCACATTCAACTGACTGCAGTTGCATATCAAAGCCATAAGCCATAAGCCATACTACCAGTAACCTGGCGTGTTCAGATATATAGATGTAGATACATGGTCTGAATACTAAGTAACACATAGGGTAATGCTATTTCATGTACGGCCTGATCATGTACCTGTATGAATATTTATTACTTGGATGTATAGACTTGAAAGTTGTATACCAGTCGATCAACAGTCATATAGCATAAAATTATAAATTAAATTGAATTCTATTTTCGAAAATAAAATTAGCCTGGTTCCTGACCAACATATGCCCGATGTACAGGGGCAAGTTTAACATATAACACCTATGGTGCCTTTGCAACTTGCCCTGACAAGCCCTGTGGGCAAGTAACTTTTTTTTCATAAACTTAAATAATTGAAAGAAACTTGAAATTGGCTCTAAATCACAATTCAAGGACTTTCTAACAGTAACATTCTAATATATGTGGCATATGGAATGGTATCCCAATATAAAGAGAATTAAATAATTAATTAATTAATGTGTTACGTCACAGCAGGAATATTTCACCCATAGGCAACGCTTCACAAATTAATGATATATAGCAAGTGTAATGAGTGTTTACACTGTGATGCTATATTGCTTTGTGAAGTTGTACATGACCCAGCTCAAATATATTTATCATACAAATTACTGTAACAACAGCAGACATATGCAGCATGTTCCTTTTGTTCACTGATAACTATCTCCCTTTGAAACTTTACATCTACTAGTTAGCAAACGTTCCATTGGAGAACGTTCCAATTACATCTATGGATAAGGTAAAAGAGATGTTAGCAAAGAACACAAGTGCTATATGCACCTAGTAACGAGTTCAAATTCGCATATTTTTTGGGGCTAAATTCTGTTTCTGAATCATACGATCAGCGTTTCATGAAAGGGTTGTACCCGATGGTTGTGTTGGAAAAGTTGGCGAGCAAGTGATTATGGAGTTTAACCTTCTCTGCGGGATTGAAAACGTGGAAGGCATCTTTAATCATTTCATTCTTCATCGCTGATTCACCTACTGACAGCAATTAATAATTGTAATCGTTAGGCAGGATATAAATGTAAGTTTTTCATGTTTACCTGGATGCATATGCTAGAATTTTAAAATCTGCAATGTTAAAGGCATACAATCACAAATTTCAATGAATGAATAGCACGAAATTTAGGAATAAATGTAAATTACCCCTCGATATAACGTGGTCCGGTGCACCGCGGATTCAGATATAACGTGGGGTCAGACATGGATCCCATTTCTATTTTCATTATTTCCCTGTAATATCGTATTAAGGCGGGTAACGGTACTATAACGCTGGAGATATGTCATGGACCCCAACTTCAGTGTTATATCGAGGGGACACTGTACTTATCATCAAAAATCCCTTTCCTCGATCCAGATTAGGGGGAATTCAGTCTAGCAGTTAGATGTTCCAAAGGCAAGATAATTAGAGCTATGTTCCATTTATTCGTATAAAATATGACATTTTTAATAACTATCAAGTGTTGGAGAATACGTACATCAGTAAATAACAACTTTTGCTTGGATAAATCAAACGTAGATAGAAATTTGTTTTTCCAATATATAGGTCAACTGTCTGTGATAGTAATTAAAATTGAAGTTATCTGTGGTACCCCCTGTAAATTATAGATTTGATCACCATTGAGCCCATGGAGAAGGACACCTAATTTGCTAACACAGAGATGCATATGGGCAATGGTGGGGATATCTGGAGGTGTATATCTGCTATGTTGAGACCAATGAGAGAAGGCTGGTAAGATCATGCCTACAGCAGGTTATCAATTGGTTGTACTGTAGTATAGTAAAAATGAACTACAGATCAATACAAGCTGGTGCTCACAGGTTTACTGAAACATTCAGCTCTACAAATGTTGCAGGATTCCTCCTGTCCTAAACTGACAATCCATGATATATGTGAAAGCATTTCAAAAACATTTCTAAGCCCAAATTTAAAAAATAATAATAAAATACTATATAGATAGCCGAAGGAATAACAGACATATCATACTAATCTCTGCATGGTGAAGAACATACTGCACCTCGAGGAAATATTTGAACTCAAACCATGAGGCATAGAGTCTGGCACACCACCACATTCACTATCTTTTCCACCCGAAAAGCTAAAAATGTCAATTTAATTTCTAAACGTGCGTCACCACCTGCATTCCATTAAATATTTGCATTGGTTGCTACACGGCTTACATCACACGTGTCAGACTAACACTGAGAAAGAATGCGTAGATTGCTCTGCGATACGAAACATTGTGGGTTGGATGGATGCCACCACCACATCAGCTGAAGCCAGGGCAAATCTAGCGTGGGGGAAAAAAACCACCTGGAAAGTAATTAAACGACAAGTGACAGATCATTGCCAAATGCAAATTGCAGTCGGGGTAAATAGCAGGTAAAATGGAAAGTAATTATACCACGAGTGACAGTGTCACATCTTTTGTTATTCTAGATACTGACAAACTACGATGTGCATATTTGGAGGCGGGGTGGAGGTGGAGGCTGGGGGGATTTGTGGAGAGGTGAGGTAATAGGCGTTTAACGCAATCGGTATTGCACCAGGATAACGTTACTTATTCATTCCAGTAAAAAAAATCTAGAATCATAAAACGCAAAATAAAAAAAAGTAATTATCGTAATTAAATGCATCTTTTTCGAAAACATCTCTCTGATCTCCCATCCATTAAGTGGCACCTGTTGACAGCCATATCCCTGCCATCTTAATGTTGTCTATTTCAATCACCCAGTGTTGTTATTGACAATACTGACCGGCTGGTGACCAGCGACAACTGGTCATTCTGGATTGACCAGGACTCCAATTTCCACTACAAAGCACGGTCACCAGCATAAATCCACACTGTCACAGAATGAATCTCGAGTCGAGTGTGAAATCAGCTACAATGCCAAGTAATGAAGTCCTTGTCAATGTCAAATCAAGATTGAAGATATTTTACTTGAAATTTTAATTAATTTTGAGATTGAACTCTATGTGAAAGCACCAATGCATAGGCGTTCATTGTGAAGCATATATGTTTCTGTTTGCATGTCAATATTATTATTTTCTAATCCACTTGTTTTGAAAATATTGAATCTAAATATATAAGCATGTATAAACAGATAAACATTGTAAAATTCCTTACTGTAATTTAGTTTACATTTCTCACTAATCAGCTTTCACTGTATTTTCCACATGCATGCATATACAATATTGAGAATGTATAGACATTGCTAAGTTGTATTATATTGGGAAATCACTGATCTGTGGATCCATGAAATTATTAACATGGCTCCAGTTCTATAGTTCTCAGTGTTCGAAATTACTGCTGGAAACTTACTGACCAAATACTGATACAAATAACAAATGTTTACGAAAAACATTAATTTCTACTGGCCCTTAAAGGATACCTTAAAGCATTGGGAGAAATGGCCGGGCCAGCAGTAATTTTGAGTACTGATAGTTCTGCTTACCCAGTTACCTATGGTATAATAATAATGTGCATCATTATCAACTACACATTAACTATCCATGATCAACTACTGTACACAGTAAACAAACACGGCCACGGCTTAATTAATATAGCTATTACATGTTTCAGTAAAATGCAAACAAGAATGTCAACACTCAAAAAAGACTGGAATGATAGGTGCAGGTAAATATTTTAAATTGTCAACTTTAATCCTCAACTTGGAAGGGGGTTCTGGGGTAAATTGAAAATATGTAATGGTAAACATATCTGTGAGACACCATAAAAATCATAGATTTGATGACCATTAACATTGAGCCTATGGTGAATGACCCCAGCTACCCGGTGCCCCAGACACCCCACCCTACTATGTTCTTACTTTCTAACACCAACGTATACCAATTATTTTAATTTAATTTTTAATAAAATTTTAATTTTGAGTAAAAAAATATGGGAGTGTCTATTTAATTTTTAAAGCATACCTGTATCCTTAATCCTATTCTGTTCATACTGGACCATGGGACTGCGAGGTGCATAGTCTTGATCCCAGTCCCGTCCATCATCCATTAAGTACCCAAATCCATTTGACAACGCCATGCCCGTGCAACTTGTGCCACATGTGGATAATAACCCACTGTCTGGACTAATTAGAACCACTTCTCCTGATCAGTTATTACAGGACATCTGGCCCGGTCTTGTATGATGAGCTTGGATAGAGAAAGGGAGGGACAACTTTCTCCTGGGATGCCAGCCAAGCTCCGATCCCTCTTGTCCTAGTGAGGACAGCTCGCAGGTATGTCCCAATTAAAGGTAAAATCCCAGGTAGGTATATAACAGCCAGGTAACAGAAAGTTTGTTTTTTCTTTTCCTGTTCAGGTCGGCTTGTACGCGTGGTCGTTACGGTGGGAAGAGTTCACGTGAATAATATATGACCCAGGTCTGGTAGCTGTTGCCTTGAATATTGGAATGTCATAACTCATATAAAGCCGGATGGACAGACCTTAGCCCTGTATAACGTCACAACTGTACGTTGCAGGCGGTTGGCTGACATGGTGCATCAATGGGTAAAGGGGCCTGGTGGCGTGTATATAAATAGCTTGGGCTATACAGGCCGGGCTGGCTCATTTGGCAAGTAGCCTGTGTCTGAGAGTAAGTGAAGTGGGGAAGGGATTTACCTGGACGGACCGTCTCACTAAGAACGTGAGGGGGAATCAGGGCCATACACTTTCTGTCACTTTCTATAGCAGACGATACTGTCTTTCATTACTGTGGAGAGATAGCATTACCTACACCGACAAATGGGACGGTTGTCTTGGATTCTTGGCATGAGTCATGAGCTAGTGCTATTAATACCTGAGGAGTGTTCCCCAGCAATAGGCACCTATCTGTTTTACATATCATCATATTGTTTATGTATTCGGCAGGTGCATGCAATCAGCTGGTTCAATGGAAATAGAAATCCACGTGGTGAGATGAAGAGTGTAGTATTTATGCTCATTTAGGGCTCATATTGATTTATATGTGGTAATAGTATATGGATTAATGTACAAACCTGCTATCCTGATGACAGCCCTGTCAGCGGGGTCCAGTTGCAGGATGCACAATGGAAGCGACTCGTAATCTTCTTCGAATTGGTAAAAATCCTTCACAGGGTACGGTGATCGGCTCATGTTGGTGCTGCTAGTAATCCGTCATAGTGCACGTGCTGGCCAACATCTAAGTCTAGTTACGTCTTCAGTATCTGCAAAGAAAGTCCAAAGCATGGAATAATTTACGTCGTTAACACGAAATAAATTTCCCTAGCAGACAGCCATAACATGACCGGCGCCTGTGAGCGTTTCGCAGCTGATCAGGCCCTGAAATGAACGGATATATGACAAGATATGTCTGTTGTGGTAAAATAACTTAATCTCACCGTCCCTGACAATTTTGTAATATTATTCGAGTCCAAAACCATTCCATTTTCTAAGAACATGGCCGCGAGTAAACGATTCTATCTATGCAAACACAGTTGCCTCCCTTACAAACTTCCTCTGTTGCAAATCCATTCTCCTCCCTAGTACTAAAAGTAATGTTCTCACGTTTAGCCGATTCTCATGGCACACTATTATTTGAGTTGACAATCAATGTAATTATATTAAGTGAGGAAATAACTCACTAGAACATTGAATTGACAGTATGGGTCATTAACGAAAGTGCAGCAAGTTTAATTAATATGTGTCAATAAATGTGGGGAGGAATGATCATTTCCGGAACAGCATTTTGTTGATCAATAAACTCCCGTGTCTTCGCTATTCGACCAATCACAATCGAGCAAAGTGATGTCACCTACCGGCGCACGAGGGGCCGGTGAGATCAAAGGTACGCCTCATGAGCTGTCAGTTACATATATTTTTTCGTCTATTTAGCTTCTTTATCACACCACACTGTTATCATTTAGAGCTGGTAGTGCCTACATAATAATGTCACCACGATGTAGTATTATTTTGTACACGTGTTTGTCGCACGTGCATACTTTGGGCAATATTTTGTTATAGGTCCAAATTTAAAAGTGGATTTCTACTTCTACAAGTCTACTTCTACTTTTACTTCAACTTCTTTCAACTTCTTTCTGCTTCTACTTCTACTTCTATACTTGAAACTCCCAGGTTGGGCACTGCTCAAGGCAATGCTTTGTTTATGATTCAAATAAGTGCCGAATATCACGCGGTCGCACTTAATAAATTATTCGAGATGATGGGTACATTAAAAATAACCATGCATCATGCCTACACAAATTAATATAGGCCTACTAGTATTAACAGGACCTTAGATCTACCACCAAATTTGAACAGGCTATCAGTGACATAGGTGTAGCCTAGGTCTGAATCACTCTTTAATATAAGTAAAAGCATTCCGAAATTTCATAGGCCAATATACATATCCAGAAGGCCTATTTATTAAACACAAGTGTATACACAATATTGTCTTGTTTGTTGTCACTTTTAATCTGCTAATATTAATAGCAAATTAATTATTTTCAAAGTATCGTGGCTGTGATGTAATATAATATGTTAGGCCTAGGCCGTAAAACTAAAAACCGCCCACTTTGTTCAGACATGGCACATGCTTGTGACAATATTATGAAATTAAGAAAATAGGCTACTAGCGATCGTGGTGGGCGTACTGTATACATGTCTTAAATGTGATGGACACTTACACGACGACTTTGATATCAAGTTACGTCCTGGCACTAAACTTAGCCTCAGGTCTTTTAGTTTCTCTTGAAATTGTGTATTCCAACATGTATTCCTATTCATATAGTAGTAGTAGTAGTAGTAGTAGTAGAGTAGTAGTAGTAGTAGTAGTAGTAGTAGTAGTAGTAGTAGTAGTAGTAAGATTCTAGAAAGCGACTATAAACCCCATTACGAAATAAAAATAAAAGTAGTAGTAGTAGTAGTAGTAGTAGTAGTAGTAGTAGTAGTAGTAGTAGTAGTAGTAGACCCTTTTATGGCGTCGTTCGTATACTTCCACTCTTTGTCATATTCAGGGTGTACGAGGATTGGACCAAACCATTGGTGATTGGTTACATCATTGCAACTCTACTCCATATTACTACTAAATTAAGATAGCCAGACAAATAGTATCTCTTATACGTGATGTATTCATAAAGACGTGAATGAACTGACGTGTTATACATCATGTACCACTACTGTAGGCCTATCATAGGATCTTTAATAATAATTATCTAATCGAATCAACAGACATTTATACAGATATTCTCCTGTGCATGATCGCTGTTCGCGGTACGTAAGACATATGCCATCTGCAGATGTCGTATTTTTCACAAAATTAAGTAGACTATCATGTGTTATCAGTGACTAGTATATGGCCTTCATTGGTGTGTGTGTGGGTGGTAAGAATATAATATATAATGTCGCTTCTTATTTGTTTGTAAGAATACTAGTCTTCAACAGACAACAAGGAATAAACACAGATACTTCAGTTAGGATAAACACATTTTATTGTGGTACAACAATTTCGTATTATTCGCGTGGAATGTAAGAAACAAGATTTCTTGAAATATTTTAATCTAGAAGTATTATTTTGATGCACATGACTTTACTAAGAGTGACACATACAGTAGATATGTTACCCAGTATAAATTATACTAACTTAGTTGTATGCCGAATTATAAATAATAGGTTATGCACCCAGAATCAAGAGACAAATATGCAATTGCATTACTATCTAGTTTAAATGAGCGCAATATTAGTTTTTTTGCTGAGATCATATACATGTTTATATATAATAGGACCTACTTCTAGCATTCCATAATGCTATTAATATTACCAATTAAACCAATATATTTAAAAAGTGTGAACACGATCCTGCCAATCACAACGCAGATGATTAATTGCCAAAAAAATATTCACGAACCAAACATAACACAGCGACATCGATGACACTTCACGTAATATAAATTATTGTACACTAAATAGGATTGCCGCAGTTATAGTTGTTATTTCTCGAGATACTGTCTAGTTACCTAACGAAATAAATTACATAATTTATATTAATGACCTCGTTGTTCACGAATCAGTATGACAAACATGTCTACCTGCTAATAATTGAGCCAGAAAACCCATCATTTTCCGTTAACATTCTTGCCTCCCGTTCTTCCGGGAAATTATTTATATTAAACTGTGATGCTAATTAACAACGTTTTAATACCTCGGTAGGCGGCGCTGATAACACGGGGTGAGTTAGGAGCTTTGATAACTCCTTAGCAGCTATTTGAAATGTAGTATCTAGATTGATAGGCTCCTTGCAGGGCACGAGGGGAGGATGATAGGAAATTGAGGGAAATAGGGAGGGTTCGCTCCGACCTGGGTCATCTGGTGTAGGATAATACATTTACATGATTTTAGCCCCCAGAAAAGTATCGTAATAAACTGTTTCCATGATTTATGTGCACAGAAATTATAATTGGTTATTTGATACGGAAATGGTGTTTGTTTGTAGTAATGTAATTACGGTAAGCCTTGAACAACGTCGGTTTGTGTTTGAATATAACAGCAACTAAAAATACTATGCATTACACTTAATAATACGTTCTTAAAAAGAAAATTAAAGTTGCTTTGGCGGTGGCAACCACAAGTTTGTAATAGCGAATACAATACTGAAAAACAATGGAAGCAGGTTAGTCCATGTCATACCATGTTCTCGCTCATTATTATTCAAAATATCCGTCTATGTCTGTTAACCAAGCCTAGAATATTTATTTGAGGACAAGGTTAAAGCATTTCAGCAGCTCCTTTCATACTGATACCGTACAAATCAATAATGTACCAATATAATGTATTTTAAGTCATTTACTTTGACCCTCTGATACTGTGTATACTCTAACAGCAGGTCTTTGCATAGTCTAAAACACTTGCCTAATGTATTAAAGGCATACTATCACAACTGATTGAGCTAGATCCTTGTCAAGGGAATTTCTATCTGAGACTACTTACGTTTGATGTATCCACCCAAAAGTTGTTATTTACAAACAGTTATCACAAGTTTCATATTTTATATGAATCCACGTATGAAGCATTTACTATGTTGTATTTGATGCATTGAATGATCTGTGAAGGAACGTAATCCTGTCAATGTTTATTTTAGTCGTACTACTTTGATTTATATCCCCTTACATTATATAATGAAGAAAAAAAACACATATACGACCATATTTAGTTGTTTTACCGACAATTATAACAGGCGAAGTCCTATTTCGTGGGGTTGGGATAGAATTTCGTCTACTATACAGCGGTGGAAAGGTTTTTGGAAGTACAAATATGATTTTATGTTTGTCAAGTGAATGTACTTTGCAGTTGTAGTTAAGAAATAGTCCAAAACAACCATAAATATATGTGATATTATGCCTTTAATAGCCTATAATAATATAATGTCTAAAACTGATGTACGCTTAATCACGTTAAGGTGTTAACTATGCAACAAACATTGGCCCCCTACCCTCCAGTGGTCAATTCGGCTGACCAGGTGGCGTTAGAACGGTCATCGGTAGCGGTCAA
This sequence comes from Lepetodrilus ovalis, assembly GCA_032361185.1. NCBI lineage: Eukaryota > Metazoa > Mollusca > Gastropoda > Lepetellida > Lepetodrilidae > Lepetodrilus > Lepetodrilus ovalis. The sequence goes on along the minus strand of JAUTBQ010160979.1, from coordinate 1,031 downwards.
AACTCCGTGGTATTCTGATACGCTGCCCTTTGAACTTTGATATCCTTGGTTTATTATACCCTGGGATTCCAGTGCCCTCAAATTCTATCTCGCGCACAACGCTGCGAATCGTATACCCTACAACAGTACCAATTCATATTGAACACGAAGTTTGCTTCCGCATTCTCCGGCTTAGGCCTTTAAGGAATCAGTTTCTATCACATTATAACTTCATGTCCTTCGACGTACCCCTTTAAGGAATCAGTTTCCAACATATAATAACTTCGTACTTCTCTGGTGATGGAATTACAAAGATAAAGGAGATTATATATATTGAATCTGACATTTGAGGAATATGTCTAAGACTGATTTAATCACGAGCTGTAAACTGTTTGGATAGTGTATCCCAATGGTGCAAATGGCAAATCAAATATTTAGATGAGTTTGACGAAGAAGTATTTCTTCTTGCTATAGACATGTAGATTTGCAGTATACTTTGTGAATTGAAGCCATCACATTTGTGGAAATCGCAGGTAAATACCAACATTAAACAATATATATTGGGTGTCTACTTGCTGTGGTTTTAACGATAGCAAGTACGCTTGATTGGACGTAATTTGCTAAGTATTAGCAAAAACATTATTTTAATGTTTATTTGTTAAGCTAATTAAACTTGTAATTGTGTATGGTTTTGCATTGTGTGTGCAGTGAGTTGGAATACTAGAGAAGGTACTTGAATGAGATCCAAAAGCATGTACAAAAATTATGAGCTGAATGTTTTTATAAGAACCCTGAAACAAGAGTATTTAAACTGAACGCTGTTGAGCGGATAAATATTGGATTTGTTGTTGTTGTTGTTGTTGTTAATATTATTGTTATTATTATTACCATATAGGTCTACTTGGAAAATATATTCTAGAGGGTAGTATATTCGTGGTATTAGAGGGTAGCATTAACAACATCAGCATTATTTTATTATTACATGTATTATTATTATTATTATTATTATTATTATTATTATTAGTAGTAGTAGTAGTAGTAGTAGTAGTAGT
>JAUTBQ010160968.1:0-12716 GCA_032361185.1 Lepetodrilus ovalis | reverse complement strand
TGTTTGGTTGGGTGATTTGGGACTTAACACCACAAACACACACGCGCGCACACACACACACACACACGCACACACACACACACACACACACACACATACACATACACACACACACACACACACACACACCACATATAACCATACCTTCACAAACTACACACAGAGACGCACATACCTATACCTTCACATACCACACACACACAGACACATACCCACTCATACCACACATACTGACCACGCATACCCATACCTTCACATACCATACACACAGACACACACATACCCAATACCCTCATACGTACAAAAACACTTCAAACATGACTTCTTTTCAACAAGAGTAAGTGGAAGAAATACACCCTTTCCAATTGAATCGCTTGTGTCTCCTCCAAACCCAGTACAAACCACTTCCCTGCAGTCCTATTGATAACCCTCTCTTCCCGTGGGTTTGCCAGGAGATGTATACATGTATGTCAAGACACGTCTGGAAACTGTTGCAATGCCAACTGGGTCTCCAGCACTTCAAGGTGTGCCAACTGTTACGACCTCCCCCCTCCAGTAGATCATCATACCTGTTGGTGGCAATTCACACCAATTAATCCTTCGCACCTTCATTGCTGCAGGGATTCCGGTTGGTTGGGGGGGGGGTGGGAATTCCGGTTCCGACTGCATTAGTTCATATAGGCCGAGATTTAGATGGAGCGAAGAGTATCGGAAGAACGAGCATCAGTTCACACCTAGTGACACTCTGGGCTGTGATGTATGTGGTCGGCTCATTGTAACTCTTCCTTACCTTTCAGTGTTAGTATACGAGGTAGTAATGCTCATACTGATTTATACAACGACAGCTGTATAGCGCTGTTTAATACCATGCTGGAGGCCATTGGAGATGCCCTACTACAGCGAACGAAATTAACACTAGTCCGCTAGTCCGGGCCGTTTCTCCCAATGCTAACGGTATTCTATGGACTAGTCGAAATTCATGTCTTTTGCTATTTGTATCACTATCACTATTCGGACTAGTAAGTTTATAAAGTTAATTTTGATCCCCAGCCTACAGAAAGTGTCTGCCTAATTCAGCAGGGAGAGGGTTAATCCGTGTAGACCTTCTACCTGCTGGCTTTAGTACATCAGTATGGAGAATATAACATCTATTGATGTCTCAATAAGTATCATGGTTAATTGATGTATTAGTAGGAATATAGAGGGCCAGTGTCATCCTTGTGGGGGCTCCCAGTACTGGATTTGAACCCGTGGCCTTTGGCTCCAAAGTAATCCCAACATCCTACCACTGCAGTGCCACCCAGTTCTGTTGCACTGTAGCTATATCACCATCCTTCGTTCATCTGTTCTGACTGGTTTAGTGGGGATTTACTACCACACCTGAACTCTACAGGTGTCGCAGGTATCCTCCTGCCGTAGACTGACAAGTGTCGGCTTTATGAGGAAAATATTCCATGAAGATACCTTTCCGATTTAATCACTAGGTTGCACGCTCTGCGCCGTTGCAATGCAGTCGGCATCTTCGGTTCCTGTACAAAGTCCGTTCTCACAGGTTTTCTGCAGCAGCGCAGGTGTTACAGGTTTTCTCCTGCTGTAAACTGACAAGCCATGTCATAAACAAATTAATCTCAACAGCAGCATAAAACCCAAACTCTCGAGACTTTTAAAAAAATATTTAAATGACAAAATAAGAAAGTCTCCGTTGCATATATCTATCACTTGTGATGATATATGAAACACTATGTTATATGTTTTTCAAGGCCCACATAGGTATGTATATTAGCCTACACAAGAAGAAGATATAGGTTTTTATTTCACTAGAAATGTTGTGGCAGTGTCTCCTCCAATTATTAAGTAGTAAGATAAACAACAGAAATACTGTAGTAAACTGCATTAAAACTGTTATCATGGCACCTTCAAATGGTCACCTGATACACCAACAGAAATACTGCAGAAAACTGCATTAACCCTTTCCCTACCAGAGCCTTTACCTGCACTCACTACTAAGTTATCCTGCCACCATTAAAATGACCACCTGATACAACAGAAATACTGTAGAATTATCGCAGATGAGTGAAAGATTCCTGCAGCGACGTTAAACTCCATAGTCACTCACTCACTGCAGAAAACTGTTGCCATTCCATCTTTACAAAAACACTTAGAAAGCTGGTCCTGAGATTACGAAACTTTTCTGATTACGATTTCATGCTCAACTCAAAGTTTTGTTCACAAATCCTCGTATAAAATCTGAGCTTGAGCATGAAATCGTACTCAGAGAGTTTCGTAATCTCAGGACCTGGGGTAAAACCATTCACAACCACTCAACATGATGGCCACTGTGCCTGAACTTCACCATTCATCAAAGCCAATCCATTTGGAACCATGTCTACATACCATCCACCCAACCAACCATCCATCCACCCAACCATCCAGTCATCCAGCCATCTAACCATCCACCCAACCAACCATTCAGCCATCCAACATCCATCAAACCAGCCAGCCATTTAACACCCAGCCACCCAACCAACCATCCAGCTGCCCAAACAACCATCCAACCAGCCATCCAACCATCCAACCAACCAACCAGCTAGCTATCCATCCAACCAACCAACCATCCAACCAACCAACCAGCCAACCAGCCATCCAACCATCCATCCAGCCATATCTACATGGCAAGGATTAGAGGATACTTGCCACCAGTGCCTCTCTGAAGCCCAGGAGACTTCCTAATGAAATGAGATACATTTTTTTTTGACAAGGGAGCCATCGGAACACTGCAGGATCAGTCCATGGGAATAATCATATTGCTGTCATTGACTAAAGATGTGAAGAATATTAGCCTGAGATTAGAGCCTGATAAGAGTTTGATCCCCTAGTCGCTAGTCGTCAGGCAATCTCCCCTGAAAGTCAGCAGGGAGTGGGCATCCATTCTCTTCATGCTTATCTCCATTTGCCAATTATGGGGAGCCTGCTTGGAATCGTAATTTCAGCACTCTTTGACGATAATTCATGGCTGCTCCCACAATGTCAATTTTCTGTCTTTGGAAATGTTTCTGATTTTGCCAATTGAGCTGGGGAATCAAAAGGATTTATTGAAGACAGATAGTGCTTTTGCAAATGAATTTGCCGAATTATATTTGTACAGATCAGAGGTTAGTGAAATCAACAATATTTTCTTTTGTTTCATCCCGTTTATCAAATTAGCTAAACATAATAAATAGACCATTTATCTACAGAACTTTTAACGATTAACAATGGCTTGATTTTCTGAAGTTCTGTCTGAAATTTGCTACAACACGAATATGATGCTTTCTAAATTGAACATTTTATCACCATTTCAAATTCAAAGAATGAACCAAGATTTGGGCATATCATTTGAACTATTATTAGATTGTGATTGGTGCCGACATGTCTCCAAATATGGTCATGATGCAACAGTTATTTTCAAAATTAGACATGTTCTGCTCTTTTACATACTGAAAATTATTAAAATCTTTACTGACATTATTTTGTTGCAGTGGGTCAATTATTGCCCTGTAATATGAAATTTTAAAGATATGATATATATGGAAATGAAGGTTTACATATACAGTAACAAACACTATAGTATTAGCCTTTAATTTAGAAATGCCTAGATATAATGCTGAAAAGCAATATATTATACTGGTTAAAATGTTATCCTTATAAATAATTTATGATTTACAGTAATTTATATCTTGGTCTTTCTGTCACCTTGAAGTCTAGTGATGTCTAGACTATCACTAATTAGAATATTTAACAACTGGCACTATGTAAACCATCTTCTTCAAGACTGTTCTTCCAAGAATTTGAGACTTCTTCATGTATGAAACAGCAAAATTAATGTGCAGTTATTGTAATTCAATAGTTAGTCACTAGTGTAATTATGAAGAACAGTGGGTTTGTATTAAATGTTGTGCATAAGTCATATAAAATAATGATCTTGCATTTGGGTTTTCCGAAGCTCGAGGTGTTTCAGAATTCATATCTAACCCTCGCCCTACTAGATTAGGTTCAGGCACTGCTTGTTAAAAGCATCTCCAGTTGCCTATAGCATTGAGAGAGTTAACTCGTGTGTGTATTCTGTATATAGTCTCTGGTATACATGGTATAGCCAATAGAAGGTGGACTGTGAATCCACATCATTAGGATCATTAATTTCCAATTGCAATTACATTGTATATTGTATGAGTTCCATGTCCCCATGTCAGTCATTTCATTAGTGCCTTCCACAAGCTCATTATTTCTTGTATATTACAAGTATGGTAATATGATTTAGTGCACTATTCATCCATCCTTAGTTAATTAGATCAATAAATAAATGATAATATGTAAGTAGATTTTAAGGCCATCAGCCACAAAATTGCCAGTAACGAGAATGGTATACTATTATGCTGTACTATTCTCTTGTCAACTATCATATTTCCTTTCCAAGAGTGTACATGATGTATGTGGATTATATAAATACTGAAATCCATTAGAAATACTTCAATCTGTCAGTGAGAATGACGTATTCCATAATACAATTTGTATGTACACAGCTGAATCTGTCCTGAAATCTATAATATGTCAATTAACAGAATGTTGATGAAAAAGATAAAATGGCAAAAAAAATGCATACCGTAACAGGCCAGTGTGTGAACATTGTCTGCTATATGCCAGCATGGCTGTAACCTACAACATTGTCTGCTATATGCCAGCATGGCTTACCTACAACATTGTCTGCTACATGTCAGCATGGCTTATACCTACAACATTGTCTGCTACATGCCAGCATGGCATACCTACAATATTGTCTGCTACATGTCAGCATGGCTTATACCTACAAGATTGTCTGCTACATGCCAGCATGGCTTACCTACAACATTGTCTACTATATAGTGCCAGCAATACCTACCTATACCCAAGCACCTCTTCTTTCTCTGCATGGGGCCATTTCACTACAGATTACCTATAAGTGTACCACAGCGAATGGTCTCGTAAAGCTCTACCGGTGGACTGTTCTATCCCCATAAGTATGGCTTTACTGTGTGCCGCAAAAACAACGAGCATTATTATGGACATTTATCGTATTTACTGCCCAGCTCGGGGGAGTTTAGCTCTCATAAAAGAGCAGAACGTACCCAATGATAACAGTAGTCTTCATTTCCTGAAGACGAATGCGTATCATAACATTGTAGCAGGATTTGGCAAAACTTGATAATCTGTTGCTGTAGGGCCATAAATTTGAATTACTTACATGCATGTAGTGAATGTTAAAGGCATTATTCCTACGGTTTTGCACGGCAGGTTATTAGAAAATCGTTTTCTTCTTATAAAGAATGTTCTATGGAAAAAGAAAATGTTGTTTCAATGAAAATGTTCTTTGAAAGAAATCTTGGTTAATTTCAGTGTTTGAGTACAAACAACAAACAGTACAAGAATGCAAGTTCATGATTGGTGCAAGAAGTTATTTCCAGCATGTCGAATTGAAAATTGAAAAAAATAAATCTTGTTATCCAACATTAGATGTAGGTAGATGCTATTTGTAAATACAAATCTAGTTTGTAATTTCCTTCTCCTTGTGTGTCCCTGTATGTGTGTGTTTGTGTGTGTGTGTGTGTGTGTGTGTGTGTGTGTGTGTGTGCACATGCCTGTGTGTGTGTGTGTGTGTGTGCATGCGTATGTGTGTGTGTGTGTTTGTGTGCATGCCTCTGTGTGTGCGTGCATGTGTGTGTGTGTGTGTGTGTGTGCTTCTGTATGTGTGTGTGTACGCACATGTGTGTATGTGCCACAGAAAGGAATGCTGACCAGGTAATTATCTGGCCTCTAATACACCTCTGGTCAGAAAAAGGTGATCTATTTCCGACTGATATGTACAACTTGTGGCTAAAAGTGGCAAGGCATGGCAGGCAACTTGCCTTTGAATAAATCATTACATGGACCCTGTGAAAACCCAGATGCAATGTAGACAGCCCAGTAGTCAGTGTGGTGCAGGCAGAGCTAATGCTAATGGAAAGCGCTTCCACTCGTTTAACCCCTGAATATTGAATGGGCATGTGAAATTGCTGTTTTCCTAATCATATTTACACCATGAATGGCGCTTACATAATCTGCTGCCAATAATCATAAATGGATTGTTAGTTTCAGTTTGCCTTTTTGAATTCCCGAAGCTTTGATAAAAAAATGTATGTTTTTTAAACTGATTTAGTTGTGAGTTGAATACGAGTTGAACAGAACATGTTATGATGGTTTTTGTTTCTTCTCATCATTTTGAAGACTATTCTGTGAAATATGTATTGCAATAGTTTTGAGTATTATTTATCTCAAACATAAAAATGATAGTGTAATAATAATAATAATAATAATACATGTAATAATAAAATAAAATGAATTGCTTTGGACAATGTACTTAATTAGTCTATATTCAAAGTAATAAAAACTATTCGTAGTAGCACCCGGATCTGAGATTACAAGACATTTTGTGTATGATTCCATGGTCAACTTAAAGTTTTGTTCACAACACGCAGTATGTAACATTTTAGCTTGAGCATGAAGTCATACTAAAACAGTTTCGTAATTTCAGGACCAGACATATGCCTAAGTAACATTGTATTTGAGTTTTATTTATTTGAATTGCTTCAAACCATGACAGTTTGACCTTGAGTCACTTGAAGACTCGACACCAGCAACTCCCTGTTGCACCCACCCATACAGAAGAGCAGTTTTGGAGGCAGAGGAGTGGCCAATTAGAGCTCCTCACAGGCGAGAGAACACTTCATTTGTGGCACGCGCTGTCAGGAGTTGTTCCTCTTGAAGGCCACACCAGCATTCCAGCTTTCCTCCGGCAACAAGACAACCGAGATCTATCCTGTACTGTGTACCAGAAGTCAACAGGTATTGAAAGCCTGGGTCTTGTTTCACGAAGCCCTCTTACCTACTACGAGACCATAAGCGCTGTCATAGCGATCTCATACAGGCATGACAATTTTCTGCAGATATCTGCTGATTTATTTGTCATGGGGTTAATTTACCTGGCCTCGATATGGCTCTGGGGCCTGCAACCCAGGCTTGTTTTCTGCTGAAATTGCAATCATCTGTTGCCATGCATGTTTAATACATGGCGATCGAGCACTTATGAGAGCACTATGGTTTAACAGCTCAAATGAGAGCTTCAAGAAACGATCTCTTATACATGGCGATAAAGCACTTACGAGAGTACTACAGTCTCGTAGTGCAGACGGAAGCTTTGCGAAACTCCCCAGATGCTGTGGCAGTTTTTACTCTTAAGTTCCCACTTTGATACCACTCAGTTTTCACTCTTAAGTTCCCACTTTGATACCACTCAGTTTTCACTCTTAAGTTCCCACTTTGATGCCACTCAGTTTTCACTCTTAAGTTCCCACTTTGATGCTGCTCAGTCTTCACTCTTAAGTTCCCACTTAGTTGCTGCTCAGTTTTCACTCTTAAGTTCCCACTTTGATGCCGCTCAATTTTCACTCTTAAGTTCCCACTTTGATGCTGCTCAGTTTTCACTCTTAAGTTCCCACTTTGATGCCGCTCAATTTCCACTCTTAAGTTTTCACTTTGATGCCGCTCAATTTTCACTCTTAAGTTCCCACTTTGTTGTAGCTCAGTTTTCACTCTTAAGTTCCCACTTTGATGCCGCTCAGCTTTCACTCTTAAGTTCCCACTTTGATGCCACCATTTTGTCAGGTGTCCTGCCAGGCTTGGGGATCTTCATATAAACATGTCGAGAGAAACAGAGATAATTTCTTTTATGTGATTCTGTTGTTCAAAGTTTACTCGCCCGTGTATGTCTTCCAACGCTTCCTCATAAAGGTCCTCAACCCTGACTGAGCAAGCAACTGCACTTGCAGAAGTAATGGATCTTTGTGAGTGCTTTCTGTTGCTGCAAACCTTCTCAGACCCTGAAGACACAAGGTGCAATGCTTGTGTCAATGGGCCAAAGGAATGGTAAAAACTTGTCCGGTGTCAAGCTAATTGTTATGAATCGTCTGGCAGATTCCACGTGTGATGGGAATCGAGAAAATAGACCTACCTAGCAGAAAATATACCATCTATCCACGATCAGCTGTCATTGTCTAGGGCTGAAGTGATTGCCTGCAAAGTGCCTGTTATTGGACCACCAATGTGTGATAATTGTGTGTATAATTATTGGTGATGTATGCTTATGTCTGCTATCCATGCATGAGCAAGAGGTATCTGGGTAAAAAAACAATCTTCTTTGCTCTTTTCTATGGCAGTGCAGATAATAAATGGATAAAGATGTTGAGTGTGTCTTGAAGAAATTCAATGAACCTATTAATCTAACACATCTTTAGATTTAGTTTGTGTTTTTGTTAAAACAGTGTTGATGTACAATCTTATAATTGAAACCTCTCGTTTCATGTTTCACTTGAAAAGCAGTATTAGCAGAATCATTCTGAAGAAAATATAAAGAACATGGCATTTATTGACATTCAGTCTCAAGGATCCATTTGTTGTTTGAAAATCTTCAGCAGAAATTGACTAATAGAGGTTATAGAAAAGAACCCATTGAATTTGAACATCCTCTGTTGGAATCTGTAGTGACAAAGTTAGGCATTAATGCTTGGATTTCATCAGTATTTCGAGCAATTATTTAAGATGTGTTTTTCAGACACTAATTTACACAGTCTGTGGAGCAAATTATACAGTGCTGGATGTACTCGCATCAATGGAATCCCGACATTGATTCAGGACTGCATTTATTTATGAGTTGTTCCAGTGTTCTTGCACAAACCTGGGCGTTTGAGAATGACACACACGGATTTACACCCGGATGTACCCCCGGACTAGCAATACAATCCTCGCTTTAAAAGCCAACCAGTGGCACTATTGCATCCAGTAAAATCCCAATCAATATTTAATTTCCGCAATTTTATCGAATCGAACCAATAATGGCAATCCACATTTCAGAAACGCAAATTAGCTTGACATTCAAATAAAATTGAATGTAATGGAATTAATTCAATAACCTGTTCTAGCTCTTAAGATGTCCAAGCACCTCGATTTTACCGTTTCTTTTACAGCTGTGCAGTATGGCGTCGCTGAGATAAGGAGAAATGAATTATATTACTTCTGTGTGCATTTTGCACTTGTAAGCTGTCAGCAAGCATGCATATAATCTTTAAGAGGCTCATTTGGTGTCAAGTCATTTGAATAAGGAACTTTTATAAATAGCAATTTGAGATAAAATTTAGCCAATCTATAACTAATTAGAGAATTTCCTTTGTATATGTGACAACTTTAGGTGCAGAAACTTTAGATGAAAACACTCTGTAACTGACCAAAAAGTGGCCAGCATTTCTTTAAGGGGTATTTAAGGTTTTATATCTGAGTTAAATTGTTTTAAAGTTTTTAAATGTTTACATGATGTATCAACAAGAACAAGGAAACGTTTCTCGACTTCCATGTGTTTGAAAAACAAGTTCTGAACTGGTTCCCCAATGTGTTTTGGATAAGAGTATCCGTGTTCATGTGCTGTCAAATAATAGATTACATTTGCATATGTAGTAAAATGTTATGTTGTATTTTCAAACTAAATCACTTGCCTGTGACACCTGATGACGCCCATAGCATTATCTGTAGTTATTCTCATGAAACCCATAGCATAATCCTCTGTTGCTCTGATGAAACCCATAGCATTATCTGTAGCTATTCTGATGAATCCCATAGCATAATCTGCAGCTATTCTGATATAACACATAGCATAATCTGGAGCTATTCTGATGAAACCCATAGCATAATCTGCAGCTATTCTGATAAAACCCATAGCATATGTAACTATTCTGATGAAACCCATGGCATTATTTGTATCTACTTAATGAAACCCATATCATCCTATGCTGCTCTGATGAAACCTATAATTCTGTATTTCTCTGATGAAACCCATGGCATTATCTGTAGCTATTCTGATGAATCCCATAGCATTATCTGTAGCTGCTCTGATGAAACCCATAGCATAGTCCTGTGTTTCTATGATTAAACCCATGGCATTATCTGTAGCTATTCTGATGAAGCCCATAGCATTATCTGTACCTGCTCTGATGAAACCCATAGCATAATCCTGTAATGCTCTGATGAAACCCATGGCATAATCTGTAACTCCTCCAATGAAACCCATAGCATAATCATGTGCTGTTGTGATTAAGGTCATGGCATAAAAATGACAGTTTCAGTATGTTTGAAACAATGGGTCTTATTGTCAGCTTTGCAATATCAATAACAGTAGGAAGATTTACCATAACAAGGTTACCAAGTTCTTAATATTTCTGTAAATTGAGAGACTTCATTACATGTTTATTCTGATTTGGACCAATTGGAACAATTAATTAGGTTATTCAGCAGACTACAAGACAGTTAATTAGGTTATTGAGTCGTCTACAAGACAATTAATTAGATTGTTCAGCGCCAAGGTTCTGTCATAGAAAGGGAACCGACTCCTTCTGCTACTTAGATGCCATGTTAGAGCTGTCAATCAAAGCAATTACAAGATATTTGATTGACATTTCTGTCCGACATCTGAGACCTACACAGGAATTCATCATATTCACAGACAGTACCAATTACTTGGAGAATAAAAATAGTTTTACTTTTGTTATAAGCTTTTGTGTTATATATTTAGCAATGCTGTGCACTTGCCATACCAAAAAGTAATGATTTTAATGTGACATTATCTATTTCTTCTCAAATTGGCATGGTTGAAGTTCCAAACTTCCTGGTAAGTTGTTGCAGTTCCTATATTGCTGGCATTGTTGAGACGTCTTTCCAAAGTAATTTGTCAGAAATCGCACATTCCAGGGAATTGTTGCGGAAAATCTAACATAGGATTTACTCAACGGTAGGTCATTCATTACATATTGGACAAACAGCAATTGCTATGTACATATGTTATTGACCCAGACGGTTCGGGTTCGACCAAAGCACGACTTTCTTGGAAGCTTCACAGACAGACAGCAAGAGAGAAAGTTAACCCTGGAAACACTGGGATCATATGGCACCAGACTTTCGGTAAACTGGTCGATTTCTGATGTTCCTTCGGTGCATCTCTTGGGTTTCGAATATCATTTTCTTTCAAAGATTGCTGATTAGTGGCTGTTTGTGGTCGTTCTTTGATTCGTCACAAGAACGGGAATCGATGTTGCTGTTTTGTTAACGGCAGAAAATTTAGTTGTTTTGTGATTTATGTGCATTTTGGAACATTTAGATAAAAGTAGATGGAAGTTGAATGTTGACTTCACATTTGATAAATGCGTTTTAGTTTTGCTGATGGTAGCCGCACACCGACCAATTATCCAGGAATTAACCAGATATTGTGCAGTCGGACAGTGTTCAAATATTAAAATCTGTAAAGTTAAAAATATCTGTGGGGCCTCCTGCAAGTTACAGATTTGACCACCATTTTTTATTTATTTATTTTTTATTTGTAATGGAGTTTAGAGTCGCTTTCTAGAATCTTTCACTAATATCACGACTTGTCAGTTTTAAGGCTGGAGGAAACCAGCAACATCCGTAGCGCTGAATGTTGCAGTAATCCTGCGAACACCAGCTGGTACTGACAGACCAAGGATGATATCTGTATTGCCACTCTACAGACAGTGCATCCTATCAATATCGCATCAGAAATGTAAATTCTGCGAACATTGATGCAAAGGCCCCCAGGGGCCAGATTTGAACTTGGTACCTTTGGTTCCAAAGTCCAACACTCTACCACTGCCACCTACGGTAAAATAGTTAGCTACGGCCCTGAAAAATGATATGTTAAGTGCATGTGTACTTGCATTTGTAACTCTAGTTGGTCCAAAATGACCACTTAATCTGATTGTATGCCTTTCATATTAAAACATATTCTCTAGGATTTGTATCACTGTTACGAACATGTCGAGTATGCAAATATTACTAATTCGACAATTCCTTCTCGAACCCCTGGGCAGTATGCAGCCCAAGCTGCTATTCAAGGCACTACAAGGGCATCTAATTCTTCCAGGTCCCCATTCTCTGCTGGGTGTAGAGGAATTTTATAACTAAGGACTGACATATGCCCGATGTAAACGGGGAAAGTTAAATTGCACTGCAGGCAACCTATTTTTATAGACATATCACCATTGGTGCCTTTGCAACTTGCCCTGACTAGCCCTGCAGGCAAGTAACTCAAAATGTTAGTCTGGAGCCCTGTAAGACATTTGCCTAAGCGGACACCACCTGTCTCAGTGTGGGGCAAACACCATCTGTCTCAGTGTGGGGCGGACACCACCCGTCTCAGTGTGGGGCAGGAACAAACCCTAGACACTCTCTGGATCTCAGTCACCCATCGACGTACCAGGCAAGCCATGCACACAACCAAATGCCAGCACAGATAACTAAATATTCTCATTTTTTAAACAACGTAACATAAAAATCCAAAAAGAAGCCCACAAACCTGGTCTTCAATGATGCCTTTGTCAAACATCTCGGGCACGTAGATGGGCTTTGGAGGTCCCACGTTGAGGATGCGCAAACTCCGTCGTCGTGGAAGCTTTTCCACTGGAGACCTCTCCCTGGATAATAAAAGTTTAAAGGCATACAATCACGGTTGATAGACCTAGATAATGACCAAACAAATTTCAGTCTGAGACTATTTACATTTGATTTGTACACCCAAAAGTTGTTATTTCCTGGTATACTAAGTCCCCAAC
>JAUTBQ010160957.1:0-12718 GCA_032361185.1 Lepetodrilus ovalis | reverse complement strand
TTGGCCTATGGAGAATGACGCCCCCCTCCCCCCCTCCCTTCGATTTACTTTCTGAATTTCTAGAACTGGTTTATACATGTACTTGTAGATTGTAAACAAAATATAACATGAACTACTTCCCGTGATATTAAGTATGAGTTATTTCATTTGAAGTGCGCAATATATAGATACTTATATAAATTAAAAAAATCACAACGTTATGAAATAATAAGCTTTTCATAATATATATAATATATATACATAATATACATAATATATACATTTATTTAAAGATATTAAAAAAAAGATGAATTCCACAATATTCTGAATAATATTTCCACCCGTTACCCGGGTTCTTCAGTTCTATTAAATGTTTGACGCCACCTCCATAGGCCTACTTATAATACCTACATGTAGGTATAAAACAATATAATGTTTGTGGGTTGCATTGTTGGTCTGGAAATAATAAAATACTGTAATATATAATAATTATATTTTAGTTAGCTAGTCCTTCTCTATGTTAGCCAATATAACAAATTGAAATAATGGTGTGTTTTCTAAAGCCTAAAATATATTTTTGCCGCAATATTTGCACCCATTCAATTAATTAATTCTTGTTCATATGTCTATGGCTCGATATAGGCACCTAAATTAGTTTAGTAATAATATGATGTTATTAGCCTAGCTATTTATTTGTTAACTTTGTAAAATGATCTATTTAGGCCTACATATTCTAACTAATCTATTCATTATCGTTATGTTTCTTTGTTAGAAAAATATCAATAAAAAACCCCAGAAGATAAATTAAAGTTCACACAAAATATTAGAAGATCTAGATCTAGATTTAGTATTTAAAAAAACCCAACACCCGCAAATATTATTTTGAATTTTCCGCTAGAAATTATTAAATTCGAGAACCGGAAGTATGAATCATCGGGGGCCCGGATGCTGAATTAGTAAAATAGCCAATATGGCGACTGTGGTGTGATTTTACCAGGTGAATGATGAGAAAATATTGAATGGAGATGCTGTCGTTTACTTACAGCTAGTGTTGACAACATTTCATATCCAGGAGAGTGATATACTGGTGGTGTGTGCTTTTCTTTGAGGAAAATGGCGACGGATAAGGTTAAAGTCGTTGTTAGGGTTCGCCCGATGAACAAGCGAGGTGAGTTTCCAACGTTGGAACTTGGATGCAAATTTGTAGTCTCGTGAAGGAAGTCGACACGTCTTTCGTGTGTTGTATATCTTTGAACATATCAATGCTGAAATACTTTGAAATTATGTCTGTTTTATTTAGAAATCGACATGGGTACCCAGGTGGTAGTTGATATGGATCCCCGTCAGACGATTCTGCGACCTATCAAAGACAGGTAGGTTGACATTTGCGATAATATTATGAGATTATGTAATCAATGATACCTTATTTCCTGGATTACAGTCACATACACCGAAACACTGAACGATGTAGCAACTCGGATCGTTTTTATTCTCACCTTCATTACCCTCAGAATTGTTTATTTACACGTAGAGTCGGAGTACGAATATTTGGCTGTGTGTACAGTAGTTAATGAATATCAACATGCCACGCCCACTCTGTCTGGGCAGGGGTGGATGGGTACTGGGGTGGAGGGTGCTGCTCTAATCTCATTACTCATACACAATAGAGTACCTGATGGTGCTAATAAATATTGGCACTGTGCCACTCATCATCCCTTACACTCAATAAGTAACACACAAGGTGTTCATGGAGTTGATTAATATTACCTGTTGTTAATTGCAATTTACCTGTTGCATCATAATAGTCGTAATTTATGTAGCCAATTGATGTTGGTAGATTGTTTTAACCATGGTGATGATACATTAAATTGGAGCACTTCTAATTCTTTAAATTAGACATATGTTGGTCACTATGTGTTGGATGGTTTTATTTAGACATGTGCATATATACATCAGTGATCGAAATAGAGGGGATCCTGGGGGTCATTTGAAAATCTGCAATGTTAAATGTACAATGTATCTGTGTGACCCCCTGAAATTTGCAGATTTTACCACCATTAACATTTGGCCTATGGAAAATTACCCTCTGATTATTGTTTGTATTTTGAACACTGTACCTGTTACATGTGGAATTATATTATTGTGAGCTACATGAGAAAGAAAATGCAATAGATGGTCATAATACATGTATCTGAATTATAGCTAGAAAATTATTACGTATAAGATAATATTGTTAACTTAAAACATTATGACAATGTGTTAATGTTATAGCATTCAGACAGAGATATAATACTGTAATCTGGTAATTGTGGTAGTCGCCTATTGGTCGACAGTTGCATGAAATTTGTGTTGATTATTTCTGTTTACCTACTGCTTTGCAATGCACAACTTAACATAGAATCAATTAAATTGATTGGCTGGTAAAAGCACATTATTTGATGTCATGGTCCTAGTCACCATAAACAATGACAAACATAACATCATCTGATATCTCCTTGCTTTAGCCTACATAGTATGCTCAGCACCAAGTTCATATATCTTGAATGAGGCAATGGCTGATATAGAATGGAAGATGTGTTTAGCAATTAAAAGTAATACAGAAATTAGCACGCTAATACTCTTGAGGATATTGCGATCATGTAAAGAGTGGGGCAGTCAATGCTATGTGTAAGCTAAGTAGTAAGTAATGCATGACATAAACAAGCCCAGATATTGCATCCCTGACATACCAAGAGAGAGCCATAGCACTTAGAGCAAGCCTCATGAATGGAAATCATCTATGTTATGTTAATTTCATGTTGAAATATACATGGTTAGGTCAATTGGGTACGTAATTGCTGGTATTTATAAGCTACAGTGTTAGCTTGTGTGCTGTGGTGGATGACGTCTGTCATCATCGTTGAACAGACATGTCAATTATGGTTGATGAACAGTTAATTCATTGTTTGAAATTTATTTAATCATTATCCCCCTATCCCCATTGTGATGCTGTTGACCATTTCATAATATGAATGCACATATTGTATCACTGATGAGAGTTTGGTATATGATATGTGTAATTTATTAATTTTCATAAAGTTTGAATTGAGGACAATTAAAGCGACAGTCCAACCCTTTTAACCATCTCCCTGCTGCAGGCAACCGGAGATGCCTGAAAGAGCTGTGTTTGTGCATAATCGAACAGGGATAGGATTTTCTGCTGGAATTTTCTGGCAGCAAGTACTATCAGTAATATCAGTGGACCATACTACATTTAACTTTAAGCAGGTATAACATATACTATAGTACACATGTACAGTATATGTTCAGTATTCTTGGGTTTGTTCTATTATAACATCATGGTTATTCATATTCTTTGACTGGTAGTCCTATGCAATACTCCAATAGATCCACAAAATATATGAACATTCTAACTAGTGACAAACACAGCAGGATTCCATTACTACGTTTGTGATATTATTGTTATTTGTATAGAACAAATTTAGGTCTTGTCTTACGATTAAATGCCAAAGGACTAAACCAGCAAAAAAAAAAAAAAAGGAAAACCCTCAAATGCTGTCTGATGGTTCCACAAGCTTTCTGCAGTCATCCATCCACCTCATAAATATTCCGTTGGATGTTCCACGATTTGGCATTTCGGTCTATGTCAGGCCGTATTACGCGACGTTGAGAACGCAGCTGGATAAAACTGGCATCTCACTAAGATTACTCCCAGGTATTGATCTAATTTGCTTTAATATTGATGAATATTTCAGTTAGATTTGTGTGTGGAGATAACTTGAATGAGTGTCACTGGAGTCCATGATGACCAGGGTGGCATTGTTTCTTCTACGTATTGATTACTGGTTGCGATGGCGCCACCGCCATGTGAGTTCGTCCATGGCTCGGCATTTACCAACACTGCCAATCTCCTGGATATCTTTGCTGTTTTGGAGAAAATCATCTGAAGATGTTGATTCTTTTTTAACTGTAGCATAATGAACTTCATCTCACTTTTCTTTTTCTCTCGAACATTCTACGAGATCATGAAAGGTCATATTCATTATTTGATATCTCGAGAATTAATTGTCTTCCAGAAAATGTCCATTATTATCAGATTAGGTCATACATGTATTTATTTGATTTCCTGGTTTGCAGATTTTTGTGTGGTAATTGTTTTCTCGGGCAGTAGAAAATAAAAATAAACATTTTGGCCAGTCAGTTGGGGTAAATATGTTAATTATAATGATAATAGAAGATTATGAATGGTTGGTTGAAAGAAAATAAATATATTTGATCAATATAATCATAAACATCAGTATATAGCCATAGATTGTTCAGATTTGAATGCACAGTTAAATTAATTTTAAGTATTGCCTGGTAATATCAGTAGCGTCTTATTGTTGTTACAATTTGTAATAACTATGGCCAAAGTGTATCACATGTTCAGGTAATATAATACTAAAAGAAATAATTTGACAAGCTCATATTTTAAGTTGTCAATACATGTAATGTCAATGCTAGTTAAAAAAAACCACACTTTTATTCAGAATGTTTTTTCTTGATATTTAGCAGACGTATTTTTTTAAAGTTTAGAAATAGCAAAATATGCCAGTAATTGGTAGTATTTTCATATGGCAATACATATCTGTGAACAGACTTATGATTATTAAGTTGAAATGTTGTGAATGTCACACCAATTTGACCAAAAGAAATTTATCAGTTTCCATGTTAATTTGAATTTTTTTATTGGCTATATTTGACCTAGAGTGAGAGAGGTACATCATGCACACAACAAATTTGAGATTTGTGCTTAAGTATTATGAAATCTATGAGAAATAGCTTGGTATTTAGTAATTGTTATTTTACTCCCATATAACAGTTCTTTCTGAAAATAAAGTCGTTCATCCGTGACACATTTATGCTGCTGCTTCCATGCTATATGCCCAGGGTAACTGTGAAGATCTTTTCCCATTTGTTGTCACAGAATAGAAATAATTTAATCTTGTTGGTGACGCAAAACTGGAATTTGCACGGTAAACCGATAAATTGGATCTGTTTCTGTAATTGTGGCTCCAAGATTTGTATCTGCCATCAACCAGTCAGATAAAATGTGAAATATTCACTTGAGTCCGTCCACATGCTCAGATTGATTTTTTTTCTACTTCCAAATTATTTCCGCTATGGAATCTTTACAAGATAGTTAATTTTAATTGAATATTGAATGTTGGATGGCGTGTATATGTGATAGAAATTAGAAGTTTGATTTATTTTACTGGTAAAATTTTGGTTATTTTGCTACTGAAATTAATAATAAAAAACAAACTTTAATCTTTTAACCCTAATTAATTTTCTAGGGTGTTTGGTACCATGCCATCTAGTGTGTGATTAGCAAAGCAAGGATACCTAGCTTTATACTATTGTGGGCTTTTATATATTAAGTTTGAGAATACTATTTCATTATCATAATCATTGTCATTTGATTTTTTTTTATTGATGTATTATATATACAGTGTCCCCTCTATATAAGGCTGTATTTGGGGTCCATGACATACCCCCAGCCTTATAGTATCAGCCTTATATAACAGTGCAGGTAAATAACAAAAACTAAAAATGGGGTCCACATCTAACCCAGCCTTATATCCGAATCCGCTCTGTATCGAACAGCCTTATATCATATGTTTCCTAAGAAATTGTTTTGATGCATTTTAATATTATCTTAGACATGTTGAAAGTGATATATGACCATCTACTTTAAAAGGACCTTTGGTTTTGAACTTTTCCCATTGATCATGTTAACAAGGATGATTTCATTCATTCATTCAGGATATTCATTGTTAGAAATTGGCAGTGAAATACTACACTCATTATTTTGACCCAAACCATCACAATGTTTGATTTGATTTAACAATGCTCCAGACAGTAACCTAGTTGGCTAACAGAAAATAGAACTAATATCATCACTCATTATTGATAACTTGATATCTAGAGCAGACATTCCGTAACTATCATTGATAATCATAACACAGTTACACTATGTATCAGAATAAGGTCATCAAGTTTAGAACACTATGACATCATTAATATATAGAATAACAATCTTGACAATCATTGATTACGATCCCAGGGGAAAATGTATTCACCACGATAGCAGTATTGCCAATACAGAATACTGGTGTGAGTTTAACCATGATGATAAAAACATATGTTGCTCAGGTTGGTTCTGTCTGTGGATGAGTTGTGGATGAGTTGTGGATAAGTTGTGGACAATCCTTTTGGTTTCCTGGATGCTGCTGCTTTAAATAATCAATACATCTCAGTTTACTGGCCATTGATGCATCGTGACTGGGTACAAAATGCTTTGACTGCTTGAAGGAGGTCTCACGCAGCAGTACTAGATGAATTGCTTGCTAAACTACAATCTTATCTTTACATCATTTTATTTTTCATAATTAAACTTTTTCTTTTTGGTATCATTTAAGTACTTGCGAATAATGAATAGACTACATTGAAAAATACTTCAGATGTTGATATAAATTTCTTTTTTTTTAATATTTATTTCTGGGATCGATTTTTATAGCCCGAACCCTTTCTCACAATTATTCTCACGATTAAATGTTAAAGGTATCCTTTAACCCTCTTCATGCTGCAGGCAACTGGAGATGCCCTAAACCAGCAGTGTATGTGTGTCATTCAGCAGGGAAATAGTTAAGGATTACCCGGTAGTCAAAATTTAAGTTCTTGTAACAAATTTGTTATTTGAATCATTATTTGGGCTATTAACTTTGAAAGATAGTTATTTCCCTATATTTAGTTAATATTAATAATTTATTAGAATGTTATTACACACAAGCATATTATGTAAATCAGTAAACAATCTGTACATATTTTTGATCTATGATAATAATGTGACCAATGCTTAGTCACAGTGGTGGTAGTATGTTGGACCAAGGGTTTGAGTTCTATTCCTACCCTCATCACAAATGGGTGAAAGATTCTCGCACTGACGTTAAGCTCCATATTTACTCACTCACTAATCCTATCCTGGGTCTCTGTTAACCAGCCCCCTGCTGGATTAGGCGCAGATACTACTCATTAGGGCATCTCTGGTTGCCCGCAGCAGGGAGAGGGTTAAGATCACTGCAACATGAATGCAACTCTGGGATGAAATATATATCTAAATATGTGGTGCATCTCTCACCATTGAACATCACATCAATAACACTTGAAGAATGTGGAAAACAATGTTAAAAACAAACCCACTCTGCTTATTCTCTTATTAAGCATTGACATCTTTGCCATTTAATTCATTGAATTAAGAGTATTGATTATTGAAGGTGCACATTATTTCTTGGAGGATAGTACCGTTTATGGATAAATGAAGCCAGCCCTAATGGAGTGCTGCCTCTTGACTTATGCTGGTGGTAGTGGGTAATGAAGATGAGTGGTGTGTTTAAAGTCATGTATGTATTTGTCCAACAACAGCACATCCTCATGCATGTCATGTGCAGTAAATTATCAAGCAATGGAGATGAAGCAGCATGCACTTCTATGTATTTGCCATCAGTTGTATTGTCTTGAGCACAGTCTATGTGTCAATATGCATAATGTATGTGCCTATCAGCTGATTCAGGACAACTTTGGATTTGCCTTGTCAATACAATGACATTTTCTTTCAAACAATGCTGTCAATATCGTGTCCTGCAAGGATGTGCCTTCTTTCCAGTCTATTTAGGTTGTCAAGTAACTAAATTAGAAGTCTGCCTTTCATGGTTACAGTTTGCTACTCAAACTCTTGATAAAATGTAATTGAACATGTATCGTTTTTATAAACTGTTACTAATTAATAGATTTGTATTTTTGATCTTTCAGTGCTTATCAAAGACACACACAAAAACATAGTAACCATGGTAACAGCAGCGAGACAGTGACTGGTATTGGTCAATGTCAGACATCAAAGGGAAACTTTCACCATCAAAATTAGTTAACATTCAACTCATGTAAATTTATTTTCCTACAAATCTAACTACAGTATTATACAATCCCTGGAGATTTTAGCAATATATGAGCATGGCAGTGTTATAGTACTATGAACCTGATTTTACATGTTTCTCATTAAACTAACAATGTAATAATAATAATAATAATAATCATAATCATAATCATAATAACAATAGTGTGTAGTTGTATAAAATTCTAGACTCTTTGAACAAGGTGCTTCTTCAATGCTCAACACGATGTGGAGAGAGGATGGGTAGATATATGATTAAAGTACTGAAGCATGCTTGTGTCGCCCTTGGTTCTTCTGTATCAGCCGTGGTTTGTCATGTGTGATTGTTGTGCTGTTCTTCTACTTCAGTGAACAGATTGCCAGAATATCACAGAAATACGGTACTGTGGTCATGCAGTGTTTGAAATTCAGAAAATAATAAGGGGGTCATTTCTCATAATGGTAGTAAAGTCTGTCATTTTCAGGGGGTCCCACAGACACTTTTAACATTGCAGATTTTCAAATGACCCCCAGGACACAAGCTCTATTTCGAACACTGTCATGTTAGAAATTGAATATGGAAAAAAGAAAAAAAATCCCCCACAGCCATAATAACCTATAGGTCAGCAGCCAAATGATGACAGAATGTCCAGGATTTCATAATTTTGTTTCACTTACCACGTAACTAGTCATAGTCTTCAGGGGTTTCATATACAAAGCTATGTAACTCTTAAGGTCACACTAACTGACTAAAAAAAAGAGAAGTAATTAACCTTAGCCATAGACTATTCATGAGCCATAGACTATACATGACCAGTGATAAAGGTTGGGGGTAGAGTTACAAGGTTTCACCATTTCATCATGTTCATACAGAAGAGCCCAGATCTAAATAACATACCTGATTGCTGTTGATAGTTTAAGATATTTATACTGAGGTTCATCAAAATGACCTTTTTATACACTATAATAGCAATCTGCAGTATGTATTCTACCATCTACAATGCGTCTTTCTTTTGTTAAATGTTATATGAATGTGCCTAAGGGGTAAAATTCCATTCTGTTTTGATCATCCAGTGATGTTGCTGTCAAATTTAAATTTAATTAAATAGATATATTATTTTTGTGAAGTAATAACATTGTTACATCACGAAAGGATAATACTGTTCTACTTTTATGCTTGCAATATTGCCTTTTGGGAAAGCTTGACATTTTAAACCAAGGAATTGTAATTACAATCCAAGAAAATACCATTGTGTATTTGTTTCTATTGCAATTGTTTTTGGCAATGATGATATGTCATCTAAGAATATGTCAGCAAACATTGATTACCGTAGTTATCCTGTTATTTAAAAAAAACCCATTGTTATTGTTCTGATATAGTTTTTGAGGGAACTATTCCAGATTATTTTGCTAATCTGAAATGACAGTTTTGGACAGATGAGATCTTGAAGGCCAGGGTGCTTTTACAGTTCAAACATTGCATGCTGGTATCAATATCATGACTGCATCAAAAAGACATTACAAATATGTATGGGTCCTTGGGGTAGGTTTGAACTCGGAACCTTTGTCTCTGAAGTTCAACAAGCTATGCCACTATGCCACCACAAGCCTCATCTCCTGTTCAATACAAAACTATCACTAGTAGTATCAAGATATCTAAAATATATGTTATATAAGTAAACTATTAGATATAATTTTCAACGTTAGATGCATTTATTGTAATTATATTTGCTTCTGAAAAGAACATTAAGCTCTATTTATTTATGTGATTACAATAATATACCCCTCCTATTGTAAAATGTAACTCTCATAGGATGCATTTCTCATTTGGAAATGTATTATTTTAGTAACAAGTTTCTCGTGGTCACCATCTTGTTCTTAAGCTTTCAGCAGCAAATTATCTAGAAGTTAACATTATTTGTAATCCACTAACGTTTAAACTAATTCTGTATTCAATTTATGTTCCTGTTAGAGTGTATGTTTTGCATCCTGTGCAGAATCCATTAACTGGCTCTTCTTCTTCTCTGCGCCCCTGCAATTGAAAGTACTTCAGGTAATTCGGATTAGTTAAATTGCATTGAGACTCTCGGGTCCAGCAAGAAAATGATTGGCAGCTAATGTTGCTCATCATATATTTAATGACATCTTGAGCATGGCAAGTACAGCAAAAAATTGAACAACCCTAAAATACAGATAGATATTGACACATTCTTATTATCCAAACGAATATTAGGGATGTGGATGGTGTTAATGTGTGGGTATGGGTGGGTGTGTGGTGGGGTGGTGTGTGTGTGTGTAGGAGTGGCAGATGGAAGTGGGCAGGAGGGTTGGGGGTAGGCATGTACAGGAGATAGGTAGGTCACTTATGGTGTAAATCTCATCAATTTTTCACTTGACAATGAAACCTGAGTGACACAATGTGTTCGACCTTTGTCACATTACATAACTAATCTGTCACTGCGAGCACATTATTAGCCTTGTTATTATGTGGTTATGTAGGCTTTGCTTACAAATGACACATTTTGTAGTACACGTAATTGACGTAACGCTGTCCAATAGCACTGTGGCCTTGTCCGTTACACAGTGTTACCTGCAGACCAGAGATTGCACCTGTGTGCTGTAATAGGAATGTTGGCTGTAGGAAATAAAACTGATAACATGGATACAACTGTACAAAGGACCAGTTGATGTTAGTTATGATGCCATTGATTACAGTATTTTTTTTTAGCATTTCTCATGATCGATAGACCAGAGTAAAAAGATGTAGCGATATGAGCTTTTAAAGCATAGATTTGGTCCATTATGAATGTTCACATTCTTATTCCTCCTCATTATCATCGGCGTCATCGTCGTCATCGTCATCTTCATCATCATCATCATCATCATCATCATCATCATTCTTCTTCTTCTTATTATTATTATTATAGGGAGTGCAAGTAGACACTGACATAAAATAGTTAGAAATCTAAATGCCCTACACATTGACTGACATGCCATTGTGACATTAATACGTCACGATCCAGACGTCTTTCATAGCCACCACTGCAAGCATCATTGTCGCCTATGGGTGTTATATTCCCACTGCTATGTAAAGCAATTTAATTCAATCAAGCAAGCATCATTAGCAACCATGCTTTGATGTTCACGATATATTGTCTACAGATATTTTCGTGGTTTACATTCACTGGAATGTTTTTAATCAAAACCATATGAAATCATATGTCATAACCAAACTAAATGCCATATGCGATATCAAAGAAAACTTTGATGAGCAATTATCTAATTAATGCTATATCTCCAGTTAGGTGTTGCAGGATGCCTGGCACCGGAAATAACACCATCATTATTATCATTATTATTATTATTATTATTATTATTCCTCTAAGGTCATTTTGAATACAAATCAAAATATCTCTATAATTCTACACCTGTTATGAGTAAAACAAAGCAGCAAGCTTATGAACTAATACTCTTGACTCACAGACAAACACAGTAGCCATTCAGCCTTAGACACTACAACACTACACTTCATCATACAGCTTTTGAATACTGACAAGTCACCATGGCCACAGTGCGTAGGTACAAATGTAATGTTTTGTGACTGGACGGCAAATTATCTATTACATCCAATCAGATTTGCTTTATCATTATATAACACTGTAAATTTATTATGAGTTATTATGATATAAGTGAAAGGCCATTTTCTTGCACCAAGTCAAGTCAAGTCAATCTCTATTCTCCACCACCCACGGTGGCACAAGGGAATATAGGAATATAACATCTCAAAATAATAACATTGTCACATATTATGTATTATCATCTTTGTTCGGCAACACAGTGTAGGAGCATAATCATTAATGTGTTGCTCAAGTCCTCATTAATCAGGTCATTGATTCTTTCCGTATTTCTGGACGACACAGGTCATTTGGTGTATTTTTTATATCTCCTGTCTTGGAATGCCATGTTGATGCTGGTTGCCAATGACTACCAGAGTCTTGACCAGCACCAGAAGACCAATATCAGTATCTTGTCAAGGTCACAATCTGTTAAGTGGACAAATTCCTCGGTGATCGTAATCAAAAGCTTCATTAAGTCAGCAAATTCTGCAGGAACAGAAAATGAAGGGCAGTGCCTCAGGCCTGAAGAAGACTCGCTTTATATGAACTTGTTTGACCTCTTGACCTCAGGAGATGTTAGGGTGTGAAGCTCTTCTAGTAGTGTGCTGACATGCCGTTTAATCAGTTAGAATAAAATTATGAACTAATAATTGTCAGTTGCGTGATCAATATTGACATCTGAGATATGGTGTTTAGGTGAAAATATAGATGAAATTTGAATACTGATACTGATATTCAGGTTTAGATTGAATATTGAAGAAATGTTCCTAGCTTCAAAAGCATTATGATAAAACAAATGCTAACAGCTCTAAAGGTTGTATGGTGTTGTAGTTCACAGGGCATAATAATGTTTGATTCATTCTGATATTTTATCAACTTTTTCTATTAATAGTTGTATGTTTATTGCCATTTTATGTAGTTTTCGTATGTTTAGAACTAATTTCCATACATATCATAATATGATAAATCTATGATAAAACATTATTTGTCCATTAACTTTTAAAATATGTAATACATTGACATTCAACAAGAGATCTGATTAAAAATATGTTTATCTGCATTATATCCTTTTAAATTTGATATATACAGTGTCCCCTCTATATAAGGCTGTATTTGGGGTCCATGACATACCCCCAGCCTTATAGTACCAGCC
>JAUTBQ010160946.1:0-12718 GCA_032361185.1 Lepetodrilus ovalis | reverse complement strand
GAATAAACGGGCGAAAGGCCTATTCCATTTTGACATCTTTTATTATATTTTATCTATATATATATATATATATATATTTAAACAGTCCATTACAAATTCGCAATGTGTTAAGCATATATGCCTACATGTATTTCAGCATTATGGATTGCAGCGTGTTTCTTTGTATAACATCGTATTGTGTTATTTGTTTCAGATTACGACAGCATGACAGCGTTGAGTGTGAAGGGGGAGGGAGAGAGATCAGAACCTGTAATACTCATGTGAGTTCATTATGCACGAGGACACCGATGAAGACATTGACAAAATATTGCTCATTTGATGATGACAATACAAATGGTACACGGTTGAGACAAACGTAGCACCAGCACAGTTACGTGAGCTACAAAATGTGATGTGTATAGATATGTTATTAATCCAGTACCACGTTTCATGACATTTAGTCTTGTGTTACTTATGAATCGAATTATACACTCCCCCTACCCTCGTCGAGGCAGCGTCTAATAAACACCAGATACAATGTAATCTATATTTTTGAAATTTAATACGTCTTTTCGTGGTCACAGAAAAGCAATACGCCACGTCCACCCTCTGCAAATAAATAAATTATCGTATACATTATTCTCTTTGCAGCGATGTCCACTCCATCAAGGGGACGTTCGACAGGCGCAGTGCCGGAAGTTCAATGCGCGCGTGTTCAATGGAAAGAAGTATGACTGGGAACCGTACATAAACCGTGAGTGGAAATGCTAAATCTCGCATACATTAAACACCGTGTTATGTCAGGTGTGGGTGGCGGAAGCAGTCATTAACTGTGCACACGTTGATTCTGTTGAGTGAGCGCACCGGTCATCTTACATGTGTCCGCCAGATCAGAATTCCCGGAATGTACAAACACCGTGCACCTGCACGTGGTGTCGATGCAGTTTTCACACATGCGAGTCATCCAATGTTGATCAATCCTTAATTGCATGCCACCCATATGCAGCTGTTAGCCATTAATTAAAATTCGTTGCGTGGTTGTGGGAGTCATAAATCAGTTTGTGTTTGAATGGATATTTTAATACGCGTGTATACAAATGTCATTACGTGAAGAAAACAATTAAAAAAATGTTTTCGTTTATTTCAGCGAATAAAAAATGTGAGTTGACATGCCGAGCTAAAGGACAACATTTCTACGCCAGACTGGCAAATCGAGTAGGAGACGGGACGTTGTGTGGAACATCACCAGTCGCAGTCTGCATTCACCGGAAGTGCATAGTAAGGACGCCATTAAGGCCAGGGCTGTCGCGGGAGACAATCCAAGACATAGCATTCTAATATTATCATTGTTATAGAATATTGTAATCTTATTCCAATGAAAATAGTATTCATATAAAACTGTGTGACTTGTTCTATTATAGGAAGTTGTGACTTGATCTATTACAGGAAGTTGAGACTTGTTCTATTATAGGAAGTTGTGACTTATTCTAGTATAGGACGAGGCGAATTTTTCGGGAAACTATCCACTGTTTCGCTTGAAAATATAGGAAGATACATAAGTCCTAGCATGCAGTTCTATATCTAACAAGGCGTCTGTAATGCCGGTATTCAGCTTATCATAGCTCTCATTTTGAACGAATTCCGTAGGTCTATTAACGATCGTTCTAGAACTCATATCAGTAGAGTAGTTTTTGTGGAGATAAGTGTCGTTTCCTAAGATTATCTTTCTAAGTTGCTCTTTGTATCAGGTTCTACAGTTATGCTAGACATACCACTAAGCTTACTACTATAGTGGTAATTGTGGGATAACATTTTCAAAGGGTTTTAAGGGACGCAACTCTAACTTACTGGAAGAAGCTATATAGGAAGTTGTAACTTATTCTATATTATAGGAATGTGTTACTTTCTATGATAAGTATTTGTGACGTTGAGACTTGTTCTATTATATGAAGTTGTGAATTGTTCTACTAATATTAAGATGTGATTTGTACTATTTTAGGAAGTTGGTTGTGACGGCCTAGTCGGGTCAAAGGCCAGGTTGGATGTGTGTGGCGTTTGTAAGGGAGATAACTCTACCTGTCGGACGATAGCGGGAGTTTTCACCAAGCCTGAGCTACACCACGGTTACACCAAAATCATCACCATACCACGTGGCAGCACGAACATTAATATCACAGAACTGCGACAGAGCACCAATTACTTGTGTGAGTTGAGAGGTTCATCACCTCGTTATCAATGCTCAAACATCAGCATGTGAGAAAAATTTCTATGCAACATTATTTTTGATAGGAAATTTTAAAAAACGCTTATGAAGTAACCAATTTGAACAACTACATATACATATATGGCATATGCCAGTACCATTAAATGCCAAAAGAACAGCAATACAGATAATGTAAATACGTAAAACTTTGATTTTCCAGCTTTGAAGATGGGAGATAAACCAATTATCAATGGAGATTGGAAAATATCGTCATCTGGAACGTATGAAGCGGCGAGAACTACTTTTATCTACAAGAAGCAGTCGCTAGAATGTCCCGGAGAATGTATTTATTCATTGGGTCCAACGAATCAGTCCATTGATCTGATGGTGAGGACACCTCATTGTAGACTTTTAATATTAGAGCATCATATATGGTAGGGCATCAAAGTAAAGAAATATTGTTATATGTGTGTAGCTGAAAAGATGCTTAAATAATAGTATTATCCATTATGTTATGGTCTCAATATATAGTTTCTTAGTAGTACAGTCAGATTCACGTGTCGAGTTTGGATCAATAAGCATTTGCTTCCAGCTGTAGTGACAATGTTCTATGCCTACCAATGTTATCAAATTTAGAAACCTGGAATACGTTGAACGGATATATAGTAAAATAAAATGAGTAATACAATGCTCTGTAATCATTGCAGATGCTCGTCTATCATACAAACCCTGGAGTGATGTACAGCTTCAATGTGCCAGTCAATGTAACAGATGCCTATTTCAAGGATCTAATATCACACAATGAAGAGAGGCATGTCCAGACCAGCACGCCTTCAACAACAGTCCCCACCGTCACCCAACCATACTCTGCCACCATGGAAGTAGGGGATGGAATTACAGCTGATGACGCAGGGATATTCCGCGAAGGACTTGAACGTGGTCGAATGGACCACGCTCATGTAGAAGACATAGAGGAAGGCGTGAGGGAACGGCCGAGTCCAGCCCATAAAGAAGAACGCACTGGTGGGTCATATGGAGACAAGGAATACACGTTCGCTGACACGCTGGGATCGACTGTAGTCCTGAAGGCGAATGCTGGTGCGTGGTTGGAACATGCTCGCAAATCAGAGTCACAGGGCGAGCAAGGACCCAAGTTTGTACTGTCTGAGTTGGAGACACAGACCCATGCGAACTCTGATGATGCTGCAAGTCTGGAAGTTGTTGATGGGGGACGCGTCCTGGACGAGATGAATAAGGATGAGGGAGAACTGCATAATGGTGAAAGTAACAATTCTGAGATGGCAGTGGATGAAGGCGATGTTGATGATGCACATGAAGTAACACACGGAGACAATGCCGATGACCTTGCTGAACTTATGACTGAAGGAGAAGGAAGAGAAGGAGGAAGAGAAGGGAAAACGAAAGTTGATCATGGTGAACAATTGCATGACGAACATGCCATTGAAGAAAGTGAAGAGGAAAGCCATGAAGAAAATCATCAGGACAATGACGAAGAAGGTCATGAGCAAGTTGATGGAAAAGGTGATGATGATGATGATGATGATGATGATGATGATGATGATGATGTTGATGATGATGATGATGATGATGATGATGATGACGACGTGAAGGAGGGAGAGGAGGAAAAGGAAGAGGAAAATAAAGAGAGTGTTGAACATAGTGATGATGATTCGCTTGATGGTGACGTTGGCAACGATTCAAGTGATGTGAACACAGACGAATCGAGTTATTCTATGGAAGGTGCGAACAAAAGTGGAGAACAAGAACATAAAGAACTAGAACAAGGTGTGGCTGAAAGTGAACCAGTAGAGGTCAACAGTGTTCACGACAGTCAGAAAGACCAGAAAGGTAATGCTAATCACAAGGACGCATATGACAACAGTAGAGGCGATGAGGTTCTAGGATATGGAGATGGTGTTATTGAACATGAGAGACAACCCCTCAAGAAACCAGGTGGATTCCATGTTCCAAGGAAAGTCAATCGTGATGAAAGCAACAGTTACCAACATGTAGATGAGCCACTAGCTGAGACGGTTCCGCCAAAGTCTACTACTACAGTCGACTTGTTGACGTTTCCCCAGCAGACCACTCCAGCATCTACTGCACGAACTCTGAACGCACCACAGAGAGACAGCAGGTTTCGTACGTACTCAAGGACGTTGGGGCAGTCCGACGTATTGCCGTCCAAGCGACGTGCAGACCGTCCCGGCGGACACAGAAATGTTCGGATTCCTAAGTATTCCCAGAGTTTTACATTCCGGAGCCGATACAGAGCTATTTTGAATGCACAAAGGAAGAAGTTATACAGACAAAGGCAGCAGTTGATAGATAGCAGAAGGGCAGCGAGTCGTGCTGTCAGTCCCCCTGTAAACAGGCATATACCTTCAACAAGTAGGCGGACAAGTAATGTTAGGTTGAATAGTAGAACAGATCAGAATGCACACACATCAACGCAACAGATTGAGCATCGGCACAGGCATCATCAGAACAGACGTCCTTCCATGCCAGCTGTAACAACAGCATCTCCTAGAGCGCTTAGCTACGGGAAAGACGCTAGACGTCCCGTGTCCCCATCAGGTGGAACTCAACCGCATACATCAATGGGTATCCAAAGGCCGGTTGGCGGATCTAGTGTCACTCTTAGAGCTAACCTTGGCTCTACCGTGTCAAGGCCACACCATAACTATCGTCAAACACAGGATCACAGATTGTCTTCTGGCTATAGAAGAAGAGAGGATCAACATCTCAGAAACTCTCGAAACCACAGACAGCATCAAAACAGTGGACACCAGCCTTCTGAAAACTCCAGAATTCAGCCCCAAACATTCGACAGAGCTATTGATCCAAGACAGTCGGGACAGGCTCGGCAACGCGTGTCGGCAACAGCAACTGACGGAAGAACTGTAATAGACGAGACCCTGGCCTTGGGGAAGTTCGTCCGAACTCGCGATCCACGAGGACCTGAGAGAAGAATCGTAATTCCGCAGGAGCCTGCCGTTCCCCAGTACGGTGGGCGACAGATCATTACACATCGACCAATAATCAACACAAGACCTCGCTATCAGAACCAAGGACCTACATCTGGAGGTGCAAGAGGACGACCTCTGTCTAAGGAGACGAATGGTGCAGACCCTGCATCCGAACGCCTGGCGGTGATTCCAGATGGAAACCTGGCATTAACGGCTGGAAGGTCGTACACCAGGAATGCCATCCCGACCCACACCAGACTCGCGACCCCAGTCCGCAGTGGTGGACGGTCCAACGAGATCCCAGGGTCCACTTACGTCTGGAGGGTCTCTGGCTTTTCTGATTGTACTATGTCGTGTGGAGGAGGTATGTACATATCAGTAACGCGTACACCAGCTATAGAATGTGCATCGCAATGTCTGACTTAGTTGGGAATTGCCACAGCAAAATATATATTAGGTGTTCCTTTCCTAACACAAATCCCATCAGGACCCTTGCGGGACACCCGGAGTGAAAGTGTCCCGACAGGATTTTATTAGGATCCTGGTACAAGATACCTATCGTTTCTTTGCTGTGTGCCATAAAAACAGACGAAATTTCTGCAGGAATTGTCTTGTAAATTGTGAATAACATATAGTATAGTGATCTATAGAGATGGATACATGATATTATTAGCCCTACTGTCTCCTCCCTCTCCTCTCAGGTATACAGCAGACGGTGGTGGTGTGTGTGGACACAAGGAACCAGGCGGTAGTGACGGATGAGAACTGTCAGGACATGCAGAAGCCCACGCTAACGGCAGTCACCTGCAATACACGGCCGTGTGCAGCTAGGTATGTGCATAGTGTACAGTTCTAACAGAAATCCTCGTGGGCGAATAGTTAATTTGGTGTTTACATTGCATTAATAATCTTGTATTTTTATTTCTTGATGAACGTTTACTGATATCAATTAAGTTCGGCTGCGCTTAGAGATAGCGGATGCTCTGATTACCTATGCATACTCTACCAACACATGCACACGTGTACATATTACCTGATTATACAGATTAACTGTAACATACATACCAGCAAACGATACACAAACTAAATATGGTTAGTTGCGAATATGTGACAGCACTGTTTAGTTAACAATTTAATTTCATCAAGATGCCTCAACACTTTATGAAGATGACACATTCATTTCATATCGTCTCCGTTTACGCCAATTTTGAATTTGAATTTGAATGCGTTTCATGACATGCATCGTCAAATCAAAGATGTATATTCATGCCGTATACATCAAATTTGACATCACTGTGGACAGAAAACATGATCATTCACTTATTGAAAATACAGTCAGCTAGCACATGCACAGTCGATAAATAGTGCACTCTTTCCGGAACAATACTACCCGAAAATAGAACAAACACAATTACGTAAGTTGAAACATTACCATTCGGTCAAGGCATTCAACATTACCGTGTTTCCTCATTAATGGATGAATAATTCAGTTTTGAGAATGCAGACCTAACATGCTACAAAGGAATTCATGTCACGGCCATAGGTTTGACACACAGATATTGAGAGCAGTTTACAAATTCCACAGGGGATGGGGAGTCACCTGTTGCGAACATTCTGCAGCTTCAAACCACATGTACATGCAACTTAAACTGGATGGAAACCGTGCACCGAGACTGACGCTTAATATTCCCGACAGGTGAAGGTGCCCTGGAGGGAGTTGATTTCCTTTTTTTTTCCTGTGGCATACATGAGTTCCGAGCTTCAGGAATGTGCAACCATGACAGCAGCAGTTATTGGCATGATGGCGCCCTGTGACAGTTAAAAAATTAAAAATATGTTTTCTGAAGCCTGCACGAGCCGAAACTTCCGGAATGTGCAGCGTCATGACAGCAACTATCATTCTAGCTTCCTGTAGCAGTACCAGAACAACTAGAATATGTTCTTGATGTCCTAGGTGCAATACCACAGAAAATGCAACATAGTTATTCCAAGAGACTCAGGAACTGTGCTCCAGAAAACCACCAATCCGAGAGTACGCGTTGCTATTTGATATTGCTTTCATTTGGTGTTACTGTAATTTTATTGTTTGTTTATAGTTCCATAACAGTACCGGTCCAGTACAAGTCGGTACGCAATCAAGGCGATCCATCACCTATGTAGACTACAAAGGTGTAAAAATGTCAATGTTGGAACATTATAAATGGAATACATCTGGCGAGGCAATTTCAAAGTTCTATGAATAGACACTGCGCAGTTGAATTTAGCTTGCTGACTGGTAAAGAATTCCATCTCTTGCAAACTTAGCTTTCTATTATTGCCCTTCAGCTGGTAAAAAGAATTAGCGTTGAGTTACAATTGCAAGGGGGGAAAAAAAGCGTATTCACCTCCTAGGCTTCGTAGCATAGAAAGTGGTTCCATGTAAGCCGATTGTATTGCTTGCACATTTACAACGTGGGATGAAATCGGCATACTTTTTCACTTGGTGATAAGAAAAGGTGTACATATGTAAGGCATGTATATCGTCATTTATCCTGCCTATATATTTAAATTAGCGTTTTTTTTTAATGTTGTCTACATTCTGGGCGAGAAAGAAGTTCACTCGAAGGTGTCAAATTAATTATTAATTTGCATTATATTGCTGCCGTTGATTCAAGTATTCACTATCCATGATCCTTGACCTAACACTCGGGCCACTAGATTGAGTCTGGAATAGAATACAGCAAAAGATACGACCACAGAGTATTCAGACAATAGATGAGTTTGTAATAATAGAATAAATACTAGCAGTAGTAGTTAGATAATATAGTTCGTATATGTAGGCCTCAGGCCCATGTACAGTGGTAGTTTACATAAATTGCGACTATGATTCAATAAGCATGATATAAGATTACGGTGATCTGAGATGGCACACGCTGCTGTGATTTGCATTGATATATGTATAAACAGCACTGGTTCACCTGGTGACATGATCTCCGGATGTATTGAAGATACGCTATGAATGCATGGCAGCTAACGAGCGACTAGATGTGCCATATAACATAGCAGATCATTGATGCCATTTTTCTGAAAAGAGCCGCTGAGAGCCTCTAAACCAGTACGAAAATATGTTTCAGATATCTAGACTTGCTTTGATAAGATGCGCAGTCCATGTTTCTTGTACAGGACTATCTGACTGAGGTGTGTAACCCACGCTATATTTTGTTTCCTCCCAGCTGGCTACCATCAACATGGACCTCGTGCAGTACGACCTGTGGACAAGGAGTGCAGAGTCGAACCGTGACCTGCAAGGCGCGAGTGTCTGCCACGCTCAACCTGACCATGCCTGTAGAGTCGTGTAGCGAGACTCGACCAGCCACCTCGCAATCCTGTCAGACCAAGCCTTGCTACAGTTGGGCCACCGGAAACTGGACTAAGGTGAGATAACTCCTGTGGGAAGAAATATCAAATGTTACGGCGACCAGTTTAAGCCGTGTTTCATGTTCCCCCGTGTCATTCTAATTCACCGGAAGTGGAAACCAGGATATGACCATGTTCACAAAGCGATACCTTTATCACTGTACAATCAATGAAAACAAGTGGAAGACAATATTGTAGGAATAGAATTGTTTTTTGAAAGCGGTCGAGGAATTGTATTACATAATGTATCATCAGCATATAAACTTTCCCATAGACGTATTGAAATACTTGGAATTTGTTGACTTCAGTGTTCTAAAAACTGTGGAACCGGGACACGGCGTAGAGACGTAACGTGTGCAGATGCTTTTGACAATACGGTGAACTCTCAACTTTGCCCTGGATCCAAACCAGCCAATGAGGAGCGATGTGACATGGGCAGTTGTGGCAAGGGGTGGTACTCCACTGATTGGCCGCAAGAGGTGAGAGATAAATCACTTTAGCCACACCAATAACTGGGAAGTAGTCTGTAACCTATATGTCAATGAACCCGCCACATTAAAATAAAATAAAGTTCTTTACAACTGGACTTAGTGAACCAACAATCCATTTTCACCAAATGTCTATCGTCGCAAATGGGTGAAAGATTTCCGTAGCGAAGTCAAACTTCTAATCACTCATTCACCAAATGTCTAAAATATGTTATGCTAAATTATCATGTGTTAGTGAACGTTTTCGGTAATGGAAAGATAACGATAATGAATTGAGTGAGAGTTATGATACCACTGCTATACTTAGATCATGTAGATGATATAAAAGTATTTGGCAAGGAGCAATGCCAATATGGTTGTCTGATTACTAATATTAAAACGTCACCATGACACACACAATCTTGATCTTGTTAGCCTACTTGTAGAGCAGCGAAAGCGCACGAAACCTATATTTTATAAAAATTGAAGATGAAAATAAAATCCGGATGATTGATGCCAGTGGCATGTTTTTTTTCCACTGCATATTCATGTGTATGGTGTTTAACTGTTTGCCATACAATATAGTTTACCATTTCTCTAAGCGCTCCAATAGCTAATATAGACTTAAAAGGACGCATTGTAAATATACCGATATCGTAATTTATTATTTTGATAATTATGTGAATACCTGTGCGAGTCCCACATCATGCACATGACTACAATAATGAATTAGATGATGACTACAATGACAATGAATGATGGCAATGGTGACTTACACAGTGCCCGGCATCCTGTGGCGAGGGGAAGAAGACGAGGAAGATCCTGTGTGGAGGAGAAGATGGGAACTTTCTGGAGGAAGAGCGTTGTGACAAACTGGACAAACCACACACAGAGAAGACGTGTCGCGTGGAAACACCGTGTGGTGGAAACTGGTTTGTTGAAGAATGGAACAAGGTTCGTATTCTATCCTTGTAACCTGCCTTTACGTTAAGAATATACCTCAAAGATCATTTATTACCTGATCATACCTATGACGAAGTCAATTAATTATCTAAGATTAATCCATCATAAAATCCATAGCATTTGCCAGGGAATACCGCTAAAATGTAACTTCTCCTAAAAATAAATTTCCAAAACTGTCAATCTTTATGTATATATTATTTCGCAAAAAAAAAGTGATCAGGTTTCGGGTCGTGTCGGCCTCCCAATAGTGAATCACCAACAGTTATCATCCAGGGTATCCTTTCACGAAACTCTCTTATCTACTAAGTCTTAAGAGAATGGTAGCGCTCTCTTTGCCGATAGCTAGTACACTGCTAAGAGAGCGCTACCAGTCTTAGTAGATAAGAAAGCTTCGTGAAAGGATACCCTCTAAGACACGGTTGATGATGTCACTTTGGCTTCCAGTGCAATGGAACATGCGGGTACGCCGTGAGGTCACGTGACGTGGTGTGCGTCAAGAACCTCCCAGGCGGCATCCTGGCGGTGGTGACGGACGTCAACTGTAAGGGCAAGGACAAACCTGAGCAGATGGAGGAGTGTGACCTACCCAAGTGTCAGCCCGAGTGGTACATGACGTCATGGACGAAGGTGAGCATACTCGCCACATACTACATGTCACAGAGCTGTGCCAAGCTTATGATTGTTGTTATTAGGTAGAGTAGTAGGCCTAGACTAAACAGTAGTAGTAGTAGTGGTAGTAGTAGTAGTAGTAGTAGGAAGAAGAGGAGGAGGAGTAGTAGTAGTAGCAGCAGCAGTAGTAGTAGTATTAATAGTAGTAGTAGTAGTGGTAGTAGTAGTAGTAGTAGTAGTATGCCTAGTAGTAATAATATTAACAATAGTAATAGTAGCAGCAGCAATAATAGTAGTTTTATAGTCGACGTAATAGTAGTAGTAGTAGTAGTAGTAGTAGTAGTAGTAGTAGTAGTAGTAGTAGTAGTAGTAGAAAAAGTAGTAGAAGAAGAAGAATAAGAAGTAGAACTAGCAACCGTAGCAGCAGTAGCAGCAGTAGCAACACCAGCAACAGTAACAATAGTAGCAGTAGAAGTTACTTTGTCTATAGAATAGCATACAGCTGGCAAACTCTGCTAAATGATGAACCGATTATTCAAGCTGTCTTGCTTTTAGGATCAGACGATGTGATTGCAAACCAACGAAGTTGGTGGTTCATCAGGACATAAGCTCAGGACATCTTCGCAATAGCATGTGTTGCTTTCAATAAAATCTCTTACCATGAAGACTATATCTATATGTGTAGGCTATCTATATTTTGCCGACATATGTACACGTGGTCACACGAAGAAATCGTTGCTTGTCAAGTCTGCACGCAGCGTGAAACTTTAATCTTAGACCAAAGCGATAAGAAAGCGTGCGTGCGTAATATAACACCACTATTAACCAAAGACTATTTTATCAACGATTTGACACAATAAGATCAAAATGATTAATTCGCGAAAAAATAAACTGGATTTTTTAAATTTATTGTTCTAGATAATATTGGTCTCCGACTTCAAAGGGTTATCGGGTGGTCCATATGGATAGTGATAATGCGAACGTTTCCTGCTCCTAAGCGTTGACAGAAAGGATTTAATTTCCTCGCGAGTAGTCAGGATTCCTATGCAACATGCTTACATAGAACCTATCTGATACAGGCCGCGAGACAATATGCTTTCCACAGTGAGTTAATGGTTTGCGCAGGGGAGGGAGGGACACATGTATTCATTCTACACGCCGACTCGCGTTTCCGGAAAGAGGATGAGAACATTATTGAGCATAAAGAACTTTTGACTTGTGTTACGCAAAGAAAACAAGTTGTTAGGAAACCCGTGCAGATAGAATGGCATTTCATAAATATTGCCAACGCGCGTACGTCTGGAAGTTTGTTTATAAATGGAAATTCTTGTTACATATTGTCGTCGTTTTCTAGTACATACATGTCTGCATGTGTACGATCAGTTTGGAATCATTGAGACATCACATTTCCGCCGTCTCTGAATTGCAATGATGACAGGTGGTCAGTTATGGTGCTGCTATTTCCTTCAGGACAAAGTAATGAACGTGCCATTTCCTTGTATTCTTGACTAGGCTACTCCACAAGCGTGCTGTATTACTGTTGTTCTCATCCTGGCAAGTATTGCAAAGACGGGAAGTTGGCAATATTGATAATAATGTCAGATGCGAGCATCCGTGTGAGTGGGAAGTGTTAGAGACTATATATTTAGCCTACTGATGCGATCTATGTTTTTCTTGAAAGAGCAATATACTAAACATGCTCCTATTTCTGGCAATGTCAATGTTCTGGTTATGAATGTACTATAGCACCTCTGATACGCCTACGTGAATAGTGCGTGTATACCAGTGTGCGTGTATGTGGTCGGGGATCATGGATGTGCGGTCTGGAATTATTCTCTCCAACTGATTTATAATTATGCCCACTATATTCAAAATAATACTTTCTATGTCAGCTTTAATAATACTGGAATATTCATTAAAATATTTATTGTAGAAATTATTTCAAGACAATAATATTGTTTCAAGTTTTCGATATATTAAGGTTAAATTTAATCTTGTAGTTAAAGGCATACAATCACGGTTGATAGACCTAGTTAATGACCAAACGAATTTCAGTCTGAGACTATTTACGTTTGATTTGTACACCCAAAAGTTGTTATTTCCTGGTATAC
>JAUTBQ010160935.1:0-12719 GCA_032361185.1 Lepetodrilus ovalis | reverse complement strand
CCCGAGAGACTTTCCCCGCCTGAATCCAATATTGCAAGCTACTTTCCCGTAGCAACATTTTAGGTGTGACAATTTCATGATTACATGCATGTCGTACGTTTCTGTGATTTCCCAATTAGTGGTATGCAAGTAAGTGATAGACGTTCCCAAACATGTATTTGTTATGCTTTCAAACTGATTATTCTTTTTATATGAAGCGAAAATGGTCCAAATTGCTTCGTTTTCTAAAAGGGTAGCTGAACATTGTTGGAGCATCACGGAAAAACAGTAAGGTTTCTTTTAATCGTAAGTAACTCTAATGTTCCGTAGGCTACCTTGTTATGTCTGATATGCCCTTATATTTAAATAGTTTACATTAACATTGAGAATCCATGCCTATCATCGTGACAAATCGACTTTTCCCGGCTGAAATAGCGACTATCCCCGGCGTAATCGAAGCTTCCGCTTGTACACAGTGATATCCAATAGGATGACAAGCGTACTGTACAACACATAACTTGAGCCATTTTATTCACTGAAAAGAACAAAACTTGGTTCCACATTGATCGTTCTTTATTGACAAGTTGCTTTGTCCTCATTACATTTGGTTAATTATACCAACATCATAGGATGATGTGCAAATCTATCCATGTACATTCATCAACCATTCAACAACTTGGTCCAGGGAGAGCCTATAAACTTTTTTTCAGTAAATATATGAATAAATTAGCATTTTTTTTTTCTCTCGCCCTCAAAATGCAGTATGAACAAAAATCAAGATCTGTATGTTCAAAGCTGTCATACAAATCATCGCAGCAAAGTTACATCACCTTAAATATTCTAAACTATTTAAAAATGTGGATAAAATAAAGAAACATAAAACAGCACTTTTAGCAATGTCTATGAAATGCACACAAATATGTCCTTCAGCATCCTTTGACATCAAAGAAATTCTGAACATGCAGATTTTTTTTTCAATATATATGTTTTTCTTTCTTTATACAGCATATCTTGTATTGCTCGGTGCACTGTAAAATAGTCATAATTTAGTCTAGCATGAAACCTACTTCACAAGAAACAAAGAACATAATCTGTAAAGCAATAACTTTGAATGAGACAAAATGACTTGATGGTAAGTGTGCGTCACGACACAGAAGACAGCGTCAGACTTGGTAACCGATGAAACAAAGACATTTTCCGATGATGATTCTACATATTTGCACTGTTTTCCTTATGGGAAATTGAAAGAAGACGCAATGCAAGAAATTGGTATCAATATCGAACTAAACATTTTTGTACAAATCCCCACATGAAAACGTATATTAGATAGTAATGTATAAGGTATTGTTATTCATAGTGCTTTAGCTGTACAGGTCGTCGTCGTCATCTTGTGCGAAGTTTCCGCCCTCCTGATTGCCTTGCCCACCCTGGCTAGAACCTTGACTGGGACCGGCCGTGCCAGGGAACCTAGTACCGTAAAAAATGGATACAGTAAAATATGGTCATGGTGAAATATGGCTACAGTAAGATATGAACACAAAAAAACATGGTGAGAGTGATTATAGAGTTTAACATCGCTCCAGAAATCTTTCACCCATTTTATGACGATTAAGCGTTCTACTATTTAACTATAATTCTTAAAAATAAAGAATGCAAAACATGCCAAGAAGTTGTAAAACATGGATACTGTAAAATATGATATACAGCAAAATATGGATACAGGAAAACATGGACATGATACCAGGCATGGTAAAAGACAATTCTGATTTCAGTAGACAACAAGCCTGGGGTGCGTTCAGGATGTGCTACTTTTCTCTACGCTACTTTTCTAAAAGTATTGGCTGGCTGAAAGATTTAGTAGGAAATTAGCAGGAAATCAGTTTGCGCATGCGTGCAGTCCAATCACTTCATGCTTTGGATTTTCCTACTATTTCATACGAAACACTATGGGCTCAAAAGCTGAAGTAAAAAGTAGCACTACATGTGTTGGCTGAATGGCTATTGTTGCACTTGTAGTACTTCGTAGAGGAAAGTAGCACGTCCTGAACGCACCCCTGGGCTGCAAGTCCCGCGCATTCAATATTCCATTGAGCAACATTACACGTCCTTAATGAAAACTTGCTTAAAAAAAGGCATTTTGTATTCCTATTTCAATTAAATGCTTTTCCTCATGCCTATGGAAAACAAGCAATGATTTTGACGTGGCCCAATGAACACACACGCACATCTATACTATGATAATACCTGAAGTTTCCTCCAAAGCCTCGACTCTGTTGCAGTGTCTGTGCAAACATCTCGTACTTCCTGATGTCATTGTCGCTCACAGATCTCCGGGCGTACTTCATGGCTTCCTCAAAGTGGATGCGAGTTATCTCTGGCACTGGATCGAACTCCTCAACCTCCTGGGGAACATATACATGCAAATTGTAATGTATTGCTGTAAATAATATACTCTATTCTTCATTAGGAATACAGTGTCTCATCGATATAACACGGTTCAATACACTGCAGATTCGGATACAAGGCGGGGTCAGACGTGGATCCCATTTTTATTTTTGTTATTTACTTGTACTATCATATAAGGCGGGTACTATAAGGTGGGGGTATGTCATGGACCCCAACTTCAGCGTTATATCGAGGGGACTCTGTATTAAGAACATGCAATTTGCAGCAGAAGAGTTGCAGTATATCTGTAAAACGTGCATAAACATATCGTAAATAATATATTCATACAGAATTCAGGAAACTTGAACACCAATCTCACAATAATTGGATCAAAAACTTGATGATTCTCAGATATTTATTTAGGGTTACCAGCTCAGATAGCAAATCAAAAGTTTTAATCAATATTAATATTACAATGATTTGCTGGATTCTGACAAGGGAGACAACTCACCATGTCGGCCTCTGGATTATCTGCCCTCTGTTTCTCCATTCTGATTTCTGCTTGGATGGAATCACGGATCGCCAACTTGCAGGCTCTCTGGCAGATTTCTGTCAAATCTGCACCACTGAAACCGTGGGTCACCTTGGCCAGATAGTCCAAGTCAATATCCTGAAGTAGTCAATGTTTACACTCTATAAGCAAAGTTCCTACAGCCACGTACAGCATACACTGTCACACTTTGAGGGGTTTTGTGTGTTCAACATTATAAGCAATTCGATTGGTTCATTTCTTATTAGCTGATGGGTGCAGGCCCAAAACAGTGCCATCCAAAATTGGCACGATATTGACGAAAATGTAACATTGAATTGGCGAAAATGGTACCAAAACGATTGGCTGAAACGGTACCTTGACTTATATTTAGAAGGTCTACTGTTTGGAATTACACGAATTGATAGCTTCTAAATTAACTATTGTGTGCCGTTTTGGGTCTGCACCAATCAGCTGATAAGAATTGACCCAATCAAATTTTGTATAATGTTGAACACAGGAAACCCCTCTTAGTGTGACAGCGTATAACACAGACGGGACAGCATGCGTACAGCAATGCATAAATCCATTATCAAATATGCCCACGAGAAGCACACCAACTGATTATTGCTTTACGTCGCAGCGGGTGTTCAGTAACTGAATGGTCGCATATACGCAAACTAAGCAGTGCATTCAATATCTGCCAAACCCTCTCTGTGATTTAGCACCACAGTGTGTTCTCAACCATTCTCAGTTATGGAAAGCACAGCAAGATATACAGGAACACAAAATTGTAATAGAGTTATGAAAACTGATTGATTTAAACCTCTCACTGCTGGATTGGGCACCGCTCTTTAGGGCATCTCCGGTTGCCTGTAGCAGGGAGAGAGTTAATGTATCATGTCAAAGCAGGAATATTTCACCCATATGCGACAACTACACGGCCATCCGCTGCAACGTCGAGCACCGAGTGGTGAAGAGAATATTTCACCTTGGACACTGGCGACTTCCTGAGATTGGCCTTCAGGATGGAGATTCTGGACTTGTCGTCGGGCAGAGGAATGTAGATGAGCTGATCCAGACGTCCAGGTCGGAGAATGGCAGGATCAATGATGTCTGGTCTGAAACAGGAAATGTACACTTGTTCTACACGTTACATACACCAAGTTCTCAGGACCACTGCAAACAAATGTATCTCTTTTTCAGCATATTCAATCAATGAGTGATTACGGAGTTAAACGTCGCTGCGGGAATCTTTCACCAATTTGCGACAATATTGAATCGAAATACATTGTCTAAATCAGCAAAGTTAAATTGAAAGCTAGTGTAAAAGATAAGGATCCCCTAGTGTGTTCAGATGAATATGGAGTTTAACGTCGCTGCAGGAGTGTGTTCAGATATCTGCATCTCGAAGCAATGAGTTCAGGGAGGAAACTGACCTGTTTGTTGCGCCGATGATAAACACGTTCTTCTTGGCACTCATTCCGTCCATCTCGGTCAGTAGCTGGTTGATGACTCGGTCAGCAGCACCGCCTGAACAACATCAACGTTTACATCAACGACTTTCTTAGTTTATTTATTTACTTAATATTGAAGTTTTGTTATTTTGAAATGGTAGGGCATGCCACTTTCAATATTATTCCACTCATACAACAGCGTATTATATTGCAGCAAGAGGGGAAGAGTTAAATATTGGGGTATTTTTTTGTCGCAGCGAAAATCTTTTACCCATACGTGATAAGGCAGGAGAGGAGAAAACCTACAACAGCTGTAGTGCTGTTACACTATACCTGAACTGAAAGTACCAGATAGTACTGACGAACCCAGAAAAGCCTTTTGTGTGATATCTTACAAATGCTTGAATAATCCTGACAGGCTCCATCATACGATATAGTGGAACAATATCGAGTGAATATACGAGTTTAATGTCGCTGCGGGAATCTTTCACCCATTTGCGACGAACAACAATGAAGTGGTTGCTGTACAAAATACAACAGACAGTCTTATCTGTCCTCCACTGGAGATAATTCACAGTGTTGTTTTGAGCCAGGATTCTCCGGACGAGACTTTCTTGCTTATTCAGAATTCACAATTACATAGAAATACTGTTAATTGGATGAACATATGGTGCCATTATTCAGAATGTGAGCAATTACCTCCATCACCAACGTTTCCTCCACGGGCCTTCGCTATCGAGTCCAACTCATCAAAGAACAACACACATGGAGCTGCAGATCTTGCCTGAAATGACGACCAATTTACGTCAATAGGAAATTATGCTCTCGATAAGTTAACATTATGAACACCATAGAAATCAAACTAACTATGTGCATTGTCATAACAAATACAGACAGAAACAAATCTGTAAAGTTCCCCAAATTAATTGTAACAAATTGAAAGTTATAAAAAGGGCGAAAAAAATTAGTGCTATGAAAAAATACATTAACAAATCTTTCTAAAATAAATAAATATAAAAAAATGTATATAATAAAATAAAACAACAACAAAAAAACAGAGAGACCAACTAGTTCGAACCTTGTCGAAGATGTCCCTGACGTTGGCTTCAGACTCTCCAAACCACATGGTGAGCAGCTCGGGCCCCTTGATAGAGATGAAGTTGGCTTGACACTCGTTGGCAATTGCTTTAGCTAGCAGGGTTTTACCACAGCCAGGAGGGCCATAGAACAGAACTCCCTTGGAGGGGGTCATGCCGAACTTGAGGAACTTCTCTGGGTGCTCCACAGGATACTGCAATCAAGATAACAAAACTTACTGGATACATAAAACACTGCTCACTAGAAATGATGAAAATTACCAGGAATAAAAAGATGACATGCTGAGGCAACAGAATAAATATTAAGTAAAAAGAATAAAGTTAGACAAAT
This sequence comes from Lepetodrilus ovalis, assembly GCA_032361185.1. Taxonomy (NCBI): domain Eukaryota; kingdom Metazoa; phylum Mollusca; class Gastropoda; order Lepetellida; family Lepetodrilidae; genus Lepetodrilus; species Lepetodrilus ovalis. Next base: position 6,941 of record JAUTBQ010160935.1, on the reverse strand, counting down.
TAATAAAGATATTTCGGTTAGAATCTACTTCAACTGAGATAATATTTTCTCAAAATGAATATTTTACAGCATCATATCTTATGAAGCATAGTTGGCAACAAGACCTTGGGAGATGCAGTGATTTTATGCATGCTTTATCAATGCTAAAAGTCGTCAAGCTTTTCATTATCAAGTATGACCTGTAGTCAAAAACTCGATAAATGAGGCCACTCTGTGGCGATTTGAAAACAGCAGCTGTAATTGTATTGCTAAATTAGTTGGTGGTAAAGAGGTAGGGCACACTTGGGAATGTCAACATACCTGTACAAGTTCTTGTAGCTCTCTCTTGACGTTCTCCAGGCCCCCGATGTCTTCCCATGACACGTTTGGCACCTCCACCGATGTCTCCCTCAGGGCGCTGGGGTTGCTCTTACTCAGAGCCCACTAAAAAAAGACAAGTAGGTTATAATAATAATAATGGGGTTTATAGTTGCTTTCTAGAATCTTTCACTAACATCACGACTTTTCAGTTTTAGGGCAGGAGGAAACCTGCAACATCCTTAGCGTGGAATGTTGCAGAAAACCTGCGAGCACCGGCTGGTACTCACAGACCAAGGATGATAACTGTTGTGCCACTCTACAGACGTTGCATCATATCAATATCGTGTCAGAAATGTAACTTCTGCGAAATTTATGCCGGGCCCCTGTGGGCCTGGATTTGAACTTGGTACCTTTTGCTCCGAAGTCTAATGTTCTACCACTGCACTACATCCCGCCCCAATAATAATAACAATAATATGAATACATGTACTTGTATAGTGCCAAATCCAAATGCCAACATAATGTGCTCAAGGTGTTACATATTAATTAATAAACAAAACAATATATTTCAAGTGCAGATGAGAAAATTTAGTTTCCCTAATATTCAAATCACATTTTCCTCATTTACTTATTGATTATTTACTTTAATTTTATTCACTATTTCTTTTTTTCGCTTGATAAAGGAATGTGGAAAGGGGTTGGGTGGATGTCGACACTTACTCTGAAGTTCTCCATGGTGACGGCGAGCGAGTCCAAGACCTCTGCGTCGATGGTTTCATCTTCGAGATCAATGAGGTCCATCTTTTCTCGGATTTGTTGCAAGGCAGCCTCTGAACATAGCGCTGCGAGATCAGCTCCGACGTGGCCGTGAGTCTCCTGTGCTATCTGAACAGTTGGCAGAAATTCTAGGCTTAGTGTTTAGGCAGTGGCAAAATAGCTGGAAGATAATTACCAAGAAGATATCGTAAAACAGACCTGCCAATCTTAACTTAATTTTGTCCAATCGTATTTTCATATTTTGCAGTGTTATGGGTGAAAAGCAAGTAAAATTTGAATAGGTAGGGAGCACTTACAAAGGTTTTGTCATCATTACTTTTTGAGGTACGACCCAGCTGAACGTTGATAAATAGTTATGGACTCACCTGTTCCAGATCCACATCATCGCCCAGTTTCATGTTCTTGGTGTGGATTCTCAAAATCTCAAGTCGGCCTGTGGCATCTGGGATTCCAATGTCAACCTCACGATCAAAACGGCCTGGAAAAAAAAGGACATCATTCCAATATCACAACTTGACGATTAATGTTTGCATATTAATGCATTACCACTGAATTTTAAGCCAAAGTATTATCGCTTCACATGGCTAATTGTTTTCCTTTGAACGTGTCCAGACGCGAAGATGAGTGTCACCTTTCAAAGTATTTCTTTCAGAGAGCTAAATTGCACGCTTTATAAATGGGAGAGTTGAAGCACACAGTGCTCCGATACTAGTTTGGAGTACTAATAAAACAATATCTTCAATGACTAGTCCAGTACTCACCGAATCTCCTGAGAGCTGTGTCCACACTGTTGGGTCTGTTTGTTGCTGCCATGACAATGACATGTGACCTCTGTTTGAGACCGTCCATCAGGGTCAGCAGCTGGGACACGATACGCCTCTCCACCTCCCCGTGCGTCTGTAACATAGGAAACCAGTGGCTTGCTTGTATTGGGATTTAGAGCCAACTTCAAGATTACTTCACTTCTATCATAACTGGGATATTTTGTAAGGACATCTGCTTGTACTAGCTGGCGTGTTAGCTAACAAAACATTCTCCCAGTTAGAACAGAGATACTCACTTAGATACATAAATTATTGCTTTACACCTTTAATGCAAGTGCGAATCAGAGGTTGGTTGATTTGCGGTTTAAAGACACTTTCTAGATTCTTTCACTAATATCATGACTTGCATGCATATGCACTGCTTGACTAGTCGCCAGTAAGAGGAACAAGTACCATCTACTAACATCTTTTAGAATGACTTGGTTCGGGGGTTTTTAACCATGGGTTTCAACCTACCATTCTCTAAGACGACCACTATGGAGGCGGTGGTTTAATGATGGGCTTCAATGACAGCACCAAATTATGACATAGAATCAGTACTTTCAGTAAAGTGAGCGAGTTAATGTTTTACGTCACAGCGGGAATCCCTTCAGTAAAGACTGGGCAAAACTCTCAGAGGAACCACAACTAACCTTTTCTCTCTTTGGGGCAATGGCATCAAGTTCGTCAATGAAGATTATGGCTGGCGAGTTCTTCTCAGCTTCCTCAAAGGCTTTCCTCAGGTTACTCTCCGATTCTCCAGCCAGCTTGCTCATGATCTCGGGACCTGAAACAAGGTATGCGAGTCATGCAGCCAACAGGGTGATTATGGAGTTTAACGTTGCTGCGGGAATGTTCCCGCATTTGCGACGATCAGCCAACAAATGTAATGTCGATCCTGGGATTTGAATCGGGAGTTGTCTGATGCGAGAACACTACTGACTTATCCAAAGAGGTAACCCCACTTGCAGAGAGTTGTAGGTGCGTTCATTTTGACCACTATAGATAATGATAACTAATAATAATTGCATTTATATAGCCCATGCTATTATTTTATACTAAACACATCTGAACACACACAAGTAAATCTAGATGCTTCAAATTAATGGCTGGAATATATTGCAGATGATAACATCGATCGATTGAATTATTGCTTTACGTCACAGCATGAATATCTCACCAATAAGCGGCGACGACGCAACTGATAGAACATAACTTTGAAAACAAACATTAAAATTAATAACAACTACAAAAGACTTAATGTGAAGCCTACTACATACCATTGATGAGGAAAAAGAAGGCTCCCGTTTCATTTGCAACAGCTCTGGCAATCAGAGTTTTACCGGTACCCGGGGGACCATACAACAGGATACCTCGAGGAGGCTGTAATGGAAATTTATTAATTTATTTTGTACATCAAAAAGCTCATCTCGTGCGGGATGAATACTACTGTAAAATGGTAGCAATAAATATGTTTTACTGTTAGGCGAGTGAGGTATTGCTTTACGTCACAGCCAGTATATTTCACACATACACAACAACTTTACTGTTAGATGATCAGCAGATTAACTTGAATCCTCCAAGCATGAAACCATACCACTTTGGTAGTTTCTATAATGGAGACCGTTGCAATACCATTGCGATAAGATCTAAAACAGACTCGGATAGACTGGATTCTTGCTTGTACCAGTCTGATCAGGTAGGGAGACGAGACCAAGGGAGATAATTACCTTGACACCAATTGCCTTGAAGAGTTGTGGATGTCTGAGGGGAAGTTCCACCATTTCTTTGATCTGTGCCAGTTGTTTGCGGCAACCACCAATGTCGTCATAACCGACCTCCTGCATAGCCTCTTCCTCTTCCTGTAATGGAATTGTTAACGTTTTGCCGATGAAAAAACAACATTGTACTGATATGAATTTACTAGAATAATGCAATATATTATATCAACAGAATTGTAGAACATTACGACTATAAAAAATATAAAAAAGCAATTGTACCGATATAAATTTACTAGAAAGATGCAATTTAATTGCTGCAACAGAATTGTAGACAGTCTTGTCAATTTGAAAATAAATATTGTATTTAATTCAACACTAGAATCGTATCATTTCAATTTTGTATTTTACTTCCAGTGCTACATACACACACAAACTTACCTCTCGCTTTACTGGCTCGCCCTCGCAGTGAATAACGGTGTCTGGGGCCACGATACAGTAGGGCAGAGGTTCCGTCTCAATGACCTTGAACTCCACGGCTCGCATGCCGCCTCGGACCAGGAAGATATCACCCTTCTTGATGGGCCTGTAGGCTTCCATGAAGTAGGGCTTCAAGAACACTTCAAACAGATTTCTGTAACAATAATGGAGAGCATAGTGGTTAAAATTAACTTTTCAGAGCACTGTCCAGAAATATAATATAAATATTTTTTAAAATCATACGACAGTCCAAAACTGACAGATTCACTGAAGAACAGGGAGTTTTTGTTACTGTTGGTCCTTTGGCCTGGAGCTTTTCTGACCAGCATTACTGGAGTTTTGGTGACGGACCAGGAGCTTTAAGGTATTTTTGTGTTTTTGTGAACACCCAAGAAATCCTAACTTTCACAAGTCTTCAGGATACCTGACATTTCAGTCTGGGCTAAGACTAGTGCCAATATTAGCATCAATTGCATTTAACACAGAGTGACTTGTGGGTTAATATAATTTCCCACAGAATAGCATGACCAGATATCGGCAGTCACCATAAAAGATTATGTTTCCTTCATATGATGTAACTATAATTTCTCACCCTGTGAGGCCTTCCACTGTGTCGTCCAGGGGTAGAACATGGATCCTTTTGCCGTATTTCACATCTGGGCATGCCTGAATACTGGAAGAGAAATGTCAACTTGTTACTGATAATGGTAAGGAAAAAGTATTTGAATGACGTAATATATATTATTCAACATGCATGGTGGATTTCAGCTGTGGACTTAACTCGGGACACATCTCCAATAATCACTTGTATCTAATGAGGTATTTTCTAACTGGTTTATTATTGGCAGATTATTTTGATCACATCACAGCTTGGTAAGTGTGTGGCCTGACCGATTGATATATTGTGCAATATTGCTGCAGAAATGTTTCACTGATATAGCAGGAGGATTGATTTAATTTGATTGAATTATTACTTTATGTCGCAGCTGGAATATTTCACCCATATGCAACAACTGTACAGCATATAGTATTGGTAGTACTTCTGCATGCACTGGCTGATACTCGCAAAACCAAGGATGTATAAATTGCACACTTCACATTCTAATTCGAATATGACCACATTAGAAAAGCAACTTTTGTGGTACATGTACTTGGATTGTATAACATTTCCAGATACTACGTAAACCTATGATCACACCGAGTTGTACTCCAGGGTATCCTTTCACAAAACTCTCTTATCTACTAATAGACTCGCAGTGCCCTCTTAGCAGTGTATTGGCTATCAGCAAAGAGCGCTACCAGTCTCTTAGTGGATAAGAGAGCTTCGTGAAAGGATACCCAGGCCTGCATTTCACGACAGGGTCATATAAGTAGCGAGTGAATATGGAGTTTAACGTCGCTGCGGGAATCTTTCACCCATTTGCGACGATCGTATCAGTAGTGACGACCTAAATCAAGGTTCACATCATTTCCTGCCATAGCAAAAGGATGTAACAATTTATACCAAGATTACAGTATGTACCTATATACTAGGATTACACATTGACCCTATTGTGAAACATGGGCCAGGAAGGAAAGGAAAGACTAATTGACCACATAAGTACCTGACAATATCCCCAAGTCGTACTCTGAGGTTGTTTCTCACGCATCTGTTGATTCGGATCTTGTCGTCTGTGACGGTTTCATCGGACAAAACAATGCAGACTGTATCACGTCGACGCTTGCCTTTAAGAAGAACTGTGTCCCCGCGGAACAATTGAAGCTCATCCATCTTTTTCTGCAAACCGACATCATATCATGGAACAAACGTTTTTCTGTTACCACACTCATCAACATTTCAGTAAACAAAATATGCCCCGATTTTCTCTTTCAACTTTGCACTTTTTAAAATTCACAATACAGTCCAAATCAATATTTGATATTTGTGAATGCATACCTTTAAATGTTCACTTAGTTGATCAAGTCACATTATTCATGTACACATTCTATCTTGCACTTCAAAGTGACCAAGCCCGTCAAATATCATGTGATAAAATATGACATAAATGAAGGAATTCTTGTATATTAAGTTGAACATGGGAAAACAAAATGTCTCTTAAGATCTGTAGTATTGATATATACCGAGAAAGGAACTCATTTTGTTATGTTCCTACTTTAAAGCACTGACCTGTGATAGCGATACAACTGAATTGTCTTCATTGACAGCCTCTTCGACCAGCAACCTGTTCGGCCTGTCCTTTTTCCTGAGGATGGCTGTAGCCAGATCATCGCTGCAAGACAAATGACCACATTTCTTAGTACACAGAACAATCTCCATTTTCACAAATACATAGTTCAGTGTTCGAATTGGAATGGAATCCTGATATTCATTTGAAATCTGCAATGTTAAATGTATACATGGTATATATGCGACCACCTGCACATTTATAGCTTTGACCACCACTAACATTGGGCCTATGGAGTGAGTGAATTATTGTTTTATGTCACAGCGGGAATCTTTCATCCATACGTGACGAGGGCCTATGGAAAATGAACCTCTTATTACTTTCTTCATTTACAACACTGACGTTGCAGATATCTTCAAGCTTCAGTGGCTATAATAATAAAAAACAGCCATAAAAAGTGCTATGGCTATTAATACTGTGCACCATATTCTACAATTTCAACCTTCATCATCAAACTGGAAACAGAAAAACCTCATGCCTCAGGACTCAAGAATAACATGTTGAGTTAGATGCCCACAGGGAAAGTCAGGGCAAGTCTCAAAGGCACTAAAGGTAATAAAAGTTAAAGGACTTCTCCGGTGCCAGAACAAGTTTCTTCTAATGGATAGTTTAGCATGTTTTAGAACATTTTTAGTCTA